>CAUYPK010104391.1:0-91318 GCA_963574355.1 Loris lydekkerianus | reverse complement strand
TGAATTTCGGCTCTTTGCCTCTTATCATTATTTTGTATACTGTGGCTCTTTGCCAAGTTTGGATTTTGTTATGCTGCTTCTGAGGAGGGACCTCTGAGGAGCGATCTCCGAGTGCATAGTCGAACTTGTTCGCCACCCCTGCTATAGACCATGAAAGCACAAGGTTGTTCCAAATACAAGGCCCAAATTACAAGTCATGAGCACAGATGCACTAAATTCACTGAAACGGAGCTACTGTTCACACAAGAAAATCTATTAAGCGTTCCTCTTGGTGAAAAGCAACAGGTATTTGTTTATTTATCAATAGTTAATGATTCTCTGGAGCAGTGCCTAGGAAACCAGCTGCTACAGAACAAAACGAGAAAGGTCAGTAACCAGAAAAGAGGGAGGATAGGGATTCCAGACACACGCCTAAGGTACGATAGATACTGTAGGTTTGCATTAAGTTGATATCTGACCTGTACAGTGGCTAAACAGAAGGAAAAATAGATATGCAGCATAAGATTCAAAAATAAACCAAGAGAAGGCTGGTTATAGTCTATACACCCTGGTTCTCATCTGTGGCTGCTGATTTTAACATTCAGGGAAGTTATATCAATAATATTGTATTAACGATGTTCAGTATTCTGGAAGGTCTGTTCCCGAAATGGATTCTAACAATGTTGATGATACCCTATGTTTTCATATTGGTCATATGTGAAAAATCTTTAAAAACCAGGCAGTGGTTCACACCTGTAGTCTAGCACTCTGGGAGGCTGAGGTGGGAGGATCACTTCACCTCAGAAGTTGAAGACCACCCTGAGCAAGAACAAGACCCTATCTCTACTAAAAATAGAAAAATTAGCCAGACATTGTGGGATGTACCTGTAATCTCATCTATTCAGGAGGCTGAGCCAAGAGGATGAATTGAGCCCAGGGATTTGAGGTTGCTATGAGGTAGGCTGACACTCCGGCACTCTACCCTGGGGCAACAGAATGAGAGTATCTTAAGAAATAATAATTTTAAAAAAAGAATGAATGAAAACTAGGAACAAAGTTTGTTGTTTATTCACTTAAGCAGAGTGTCTGCACTGGCACAGAGCTGCCCAGCTGGTTTGAGCAGTGTGATGGAGGGTGGGCAGCCAGCAGGTAAAGGGGGAGAGCTCTGCAGACAGCAAACCTCACTGAGCTGTCAGGAAAGAGCTCCAGCAGAGGTTGCCTCACCATGAGGCAAGAGGAAAGCTATAGAGGATCAGAGAATGACAAAAAACAACCCTCTGTAGGCTGATGTGACAACTCTCTAATGACAGATGAAGTGAAATAGATAAGAATACACTGCACAGAATCATAGAAGATATGGATAAGCTCTCCATTTATCATCATTCAATTAACTCAATGGCTCGCTCACTTAGGCACACAGAAAGCACCTTTAAAACAAATTCACTAATTTCTCAGAAAATGACGTAGTAAAGTACCCTAGATAAATTTACAAATAAGAAAATCAAGACAGCAATTAAAAAAAAAAAAAAAATTCTATCCTCACTACAATAGAACATAGGGTAGAAAAGTAGATTAAAAGCCCAAACTGTAAAACATTAGTCTTCTACTTTTTCTAATAATTTGCATGAACCAGAAATCTGTTTCAAATGGATTAGGGAAAAAATCGAATAGGTTTTTATTTGTTTTCAGCAGTACCATTTCAGAGAGAGACATGCCTTCTAATCGGAATTAAAATCAATAGTGAAAACATTAAGACAAAATACAAAATTTAATTTCGGTTGTGGTCATTTCCATAAACACAGAGCTCAGTGAGAATTCAAAAGGAAGGCAGTAGCTTTGGGGGTCTAATTTACGTGGACAGGGTGAGACTAGAAAGCAGCAAGTCTTCTCTAAGGAAGGACTTTAATTTTGCATCTTGGGGGTATGTAGGAATTAGCAGAATGAAGTGATTTTGAAAAACATTTTAGGAAGAGTGACCACAATGCCCTCTTGAGTAAGAAACTTGCTCAATGGCTTAGAAAGAAGCCATGTTCCTGGAAGGCAGGGCCCCAAGGCACGAGCGACTTCAGGCGGCTGAGGTGGGCAGGAGCCTTCCTGCCTCAGGAGTCATTCAGACAATCCCATATGCCTCGCATCACTGTGGAATACGAAACAGAATTTTCTCCTAACATCATGTACCCAGCCCTATGTCATTTCACTATTCCAGACAGCTTAGGAAGAACTGCGACAGGAACCATATGCATCGAGGTTCCCGATGTCGACGACCACTGTCCAGACGTGCTTCCTCACAGAGGAACCATCTGCACTGACTTTCCGTCAGCCGTCATCTCTGTCAGTGATGATGCGTATGGGGCACCCTTTTCCTTCTGCGTCGTTGATGAACCACCGGGAACAGTTGATATGTGGGATATCATGCCAAGGAATGGTAAGTGGAGTGTGAACTTAGCTCATTAAGGCCAGACACAAAACAACTACTACACAATTAGTCATTTAATAACACATCCTATTTCTGTTTCCATAATCCTTGCCATATTAATATTAAATGGGAAAAAATTTCTGTATGCACACTTATTCTGCATGCACAGGATATTTGGAAATTTTTGAACTGAAATAAAAGTCAGAATGTTTCATCAAAACTTGAATTACAAATAGCAGAATATAAATACCAGTTTAACCATCATTTTATATAAGCAGGACACTAAACCAATATTTGATCATTTAAAATAAAAATAAACCCTAACTCAAGAATTAGGTATATCATAATTCCCTATTCTGAATAATTTCAGGCAAGTCACATAAATGTCTCTGAAACTCAGATGTCCCACCGGTAGCTTTGCACATCTTCTACTCACTTAGGAGCATATAAGATCAATGAAATTGTATTTAACAAGAGCTGTAAGTTCAGATTTATTTGTAGAGATAAAAATTTAAATCCACATTGATCCCCATTAATGAAATGGCAAGCAAACTACAAACACACACATAAAGGTGTGATAATACACAGCCATTAAAGTTATAATTAGGCCAAGTATTTACCAAAGAGTGTAAAGTGAAAAATAGATCCCTAAGTGGTATGTGTATGTGTGCTGACCGTAGTAGCCACATGAAAGTAAACGTCTGACATTGATAGAAACTAGTAAATTTCAGATGACATAACATTTTATCCCCTTGGGTTCTATTTTCCAAAATGGTAAATGTATAATAGAAAACAAATTGTACAAGAGACTTCATTTGGGCTAAGAAAGCTCCCTAATCTCATGTTCATTGGGGCCATGGCAAAGATTTTATGAGGGATGGGATATAGGTCACACTATCCAGCCTAGAGTGAGAGGAAATACTTCATGCCTTTCTGAGGGCACCAAACTCCTCCATTCTGTGAATGGAGAAATGATACTAGGAAATATGCCATCAATAAAGGAGGAAATTAGGCAACTTGTTTTAAATCCTCAAGCCTTTTAGCTCTTTGCAACAAAACCACTATAATATTTTAAAAATCTAAGGACACGAAATCAATTCCTTCAAATCAAGACAACTCTAAATTCAGTTTCCCCCATGAAACTGAGTATTCCATTTTTAAATAATAACTGCTAACCATTTTTTTCTCAATCATATCATAGACATTATGATTTAAAATATCAGGAAAATGTTCTACATGGAGATATATTATAAATATTATAAATTTGTCAGTAAAAATATGACCACACCAGAGATAAGATTTCTAGAGCCCTGTTTCAATGTTGGTATCATAGAACAGAATTCACCTACCATGCTGTGACATTGCCTAATTCAATTCTTATTTTGTGCACAAGTGAGATTCTGGTGGACACAGCTGGCTTCTCACAGAGCTCACTAAAGATAATAAACTATAATAAAAATAATATTGTGTTATGAATTAATAAAAAATTGTGTATTATGAATTAAGCAATTACTATTCATTGTTTAGGTTTAAATTTCATCATCTTTAAATACTCTTTGGATTGATAAATTCCAAGCAATATTTTAGGCAAAACTTTCTATAAAAATTCACAGACAATTATAGCACAAAGAACAAGAAGAATAATAGTTATTGGAATAATTTTAAATTATAGGGCAAGAATTTTGAATAAGATACAAGTTACAGTCTTAAAGAGCATATTTTGTAAGCTATAATCCTAAATAGAAGACTTCCAATATTTTCTTTTTAAATCAATATTATTCATTTGCTGGGTGACTATTTAGTGGGTGTGTGTTACATGCCAAGAATTGTTGCTTTGAAAATAAATGACAAGATCTCTGCTTGCTCTGCAGTCCAGCAAGAAGCAATATTTATTGAATGATTAACCATGAGAGAGTTGTCTACAAAGTCTCCAGCCAAATACGGATATTTATTATGGTGACAATGGCTGGATACTTAAGTACAGGGTGCTCTATGACTAAAAGAACATGAAAGAAAATCAAGTCAAAATCAGTTTTGAGTATGAGAGAGGGTTACCCAAAGAATTTCAGTTTATTTCTGTTTCCTCTCTTTTCAGCTACCTCTGCAATTCTTACAACTGAGCAGCCTTTACTTCTGGACCTTTACCAAATCCCCATTGTAGTGAAGGACAGATACAACAGAATATGCGACTCCCCACAGACGGTGCAGTTGTATGCCTGTGATTGTGACAACAACCACATGTGCTTGGACTCCAGTACCATAGGCATCCACACGGGGGACATAACTAGTGACACCTATGACTCTGTCACTGAGGACCATGCTGAGGCATCCAATGTTGGTCTTGGACCAGCAGGGATGGGCATGATTGCTCTGGGCGGCCTGATGCTGCTTTGTAAGTACTGAACTAAATTATTCTTTTCAGCAGGTCTTCTAAGTAGGGCTATTACTGTGCTCCCTGGGATGGCTTCATTTGCCCATTGCTTCTGGGGTATCTACAGTACCTTCTGAGTAGCCTTGGAAATAAACAGTGGGACTGAGAAGAGTATGTGCTTAATCAGTAAAGGTAACTAAGAAGGTCTAAGGTTAGTGAAGGGCCTAAGGATGGGGAACCCATGCGAATGACTAAGTATAATATATAGAAGAATGAAATAAATCCTGTAATGGAACTGTCTCTAAGGTGCTCTAAGCATAGCAAGGCCTAAGCAATTAAGTCAAAGTTGGAGAGTTAGGAGGGAATTTTGAGGTGGCTCCTGAAAGCTGCAAAGTTTGTTAGAAGGAGGATAGTTTGGGGGGAATTTTGAAGGGCAATCGAGGACAAAGGAACACAAACAGGGGAGAGGGATGGAAAGGCACAGTATACTCAGAAGTACGGAAGCTAAAAGGTAGTCTGGGGGCCAACACGGAGGAATGTTCGTGACACCCTGAATGTCGACAGGCATTGAAGGGTCAATGAGCGCTTGTGAACTCAGGTGAACTGCCCACTCTGATGTAGTAGGGAGCAAAGAGAGCCTGGAAGAGGGGATTAGCCTCTGGGCTCAGGGTGAGTCTCTGAACTAACACCGTGTCACAGGAATGGCAAGGTCCTCAAGCACAAACTTCAAGAGGGTCTTCCTCTATCTATGCTATTCTTTTTTAAAAAAACATACAGATATGTATTTTAAAACATACAGAGGGAAGATATGTCATGCATTTTCGGTTGCCCTTGAAATACTTAGATTTCATAGAGATCAACTGGGTTCTAAAATTGAAAACGACTAAATTCATCAAACTATATTCTTGGCCAGGTGCGGCAGCTCACACCTGTCAACCTAGCACTCTGGGAGGCTGAGGTGGGTGGATTGCTTGAGCTCAGGAGTCTGAGACCAACCTGAGCAAAAGCAAGACCTTGTTTCTAATAAAAATTTAAAAAATGGTGCTCAGCGACTCGGGCTCAGCAGCCACACTACTCATTGGCCTCTCGATGTGGGCAAAAAAATCATGTCTTCCTCCAGACTGGGGCTCCGTTTGGCTGCCCATTTACTAAACATTTCAGAAGATAGAAGAAAATACGTAGTTGAGAACATAGCAAAAGCAGCTCTTCTTGACAAAAATGGGCAGAAATATCCTGAAGTAACAGTGCTCAATATATTATTTTCTGATGAAGACTATAACAGATCAGTCATTACAATAGCAGCTTCTGTTGAAAAGTTGGGCAGCTCTGTTGTGGCTGCTTGCTTGGAGGCCTTCCATGCTATTGATATGGAAGTTCAGGAGGGAATTCACCCCTGCGTGGAAGCTGTGGACTTGATTCCAATTTACCTTCTCTGGTGTTGGAGTGGAAGAATGTGGAGTGGTGGCAAGAAGTGTCAGTGCTAGCCCATGCCTGATGAACTACAGCGTTACCATTGATTCTCAAGACTTGTCTGTGGGAAGAGAGATCACTAGTGCCATTCGGGGCTCCAGTGCAAATGGATTGAAAGGTGTCTGAATATGCTATAAAGGAAAATATTGGGGAATTCTGGAAGATTCAGGGAGGTATTTTCATGTGATCTGATCTAATTGAAATTTTAGGGAAAGTTATTAGTCATTACAAATTTTCTTTTGGCCAGTGAATACATGGGGAAGCTACAAAGAGCTTGAGTGTAGCTGTGTATTGGAAAATTGGAAGCATTCTTTGTTTAGCAACAACAACAAATGTTCATACGTTATCCATAATTGCCCTTTGGAATTTCTAGTCATCATTAAACTTTGAAAGAATCTCTATACTTTTTTCTGTAGAGGTTGTACCAGTTCGCAGTTTCACCAACAGTATATGTGTTCCTTCCACTCCACATCCACACCAGCATCTACTGTCTTGAGACTTCTTGATAAAAGCCATTCTTAGGGTAGATGGCATCCCTTTGTGCTTTTGATTGGCATTTCCTTGATGACATTAAGCATTTTTTATCTTGTTTATTGGCCATTAGCCTATCTTCTTTTAAAAAGCTTTTATTCATGTTTTTTGCCCACTCTTTAATGAGGTGGTTTGATTTTTTGCATGATGATTTTCTTGAGAAAATAGTGTTGAGATACCTCCAGGAGCTAAAAGTAGACCTACATTTGAGCTGGCAATCCCACTACTAGGTATTTATTTCAGGAAAAATGTCATTTTATCAAAAACACAACTGCCTAAAATGTTGAGTGCAGCACAGTTCACAATTGCAAAGATGTGGAATCATCCCAAGTGCCCATCAATTCATGAATGAATTAATAAAATGTGGTATATGGATACCATGGAATACTACTCAACTGTAAGAAACAATTAATTGGTACCTTTTACAACAATCTGGGTGGAACTGGAGACCATTCCCCGAAGTGAAGTATCACAAGAATGAAAAAACAAACACCATCTGTACTCAATGCAAAATTGGAACTAACCTATCAGCACTCATGTGCACAGATAGAGGAAAAGCTCAACGGAAATCAAGCAAGTGGGAGAAGGGGATGAATGAAATTGTACCTAACAGGTACAGTATATACTTTCTGGCTGACGACCACACTTATAACTTTGACTTCAGCAGTCCAAAAGCAATCCATGTAACCAAAACATTTGTACCCCTGTAATATTCTAAAATAAGAATACATTAATTTATTTAAAAAAAAATAGAAAAAAACTAGCTGGGCGTTGTTGTGGGCACCTGTCATCCCTGCTGAAGCAAGGGGATCTCTTGAGCCCAAAAGGTTGAGGTTGCTGTGAGGAATGGTGTCACAGCACTCTACCCAGGGCAAAAGAGACTCTATCTCAAAAAAACAAACAAAAAAAGAACCTTATATTATTAACATGATTTCATGATTTAATGATTGAGCACAAATTAAAGCAGTATCATATTAAAGCATAAAAAAGATAACAACTGACTTTGGGATAGACTTTCTTTCTTTAAAAAAATCTGTTAGCTTTCAAGGATACACACAGATCATCAGATCATGAGTAATTCTTATAATGGTATTAGAAATACTTTCTCAGAATGTGACTCTAGAGCAATTGAGTAGAGAGCTGTCAGCTAACATTGAAGTTGGTGGCCCTCAGCCCTAATTGCACATAAGAATCATTCAGAGACCTTTAAGCCCTCTGGTAAAGCTAATGAGCAATTCACTATTAAAAACCAGTGTGGGCTGCATTTCCAACAGACCAGGACTAAGAATTTCAGTACTCCTTTCTGTGTCAAAGAATGCATGAGAAATTATTAAACTCATAGGGGTAGCCAGGGACTACCCTTCTAGACACGTATTTTTTAATGGAGAAGCTCATGGTCTAAGTTTAGGGGAGAAATCTGCGTGATAGTGGGGGGGAGGGTTCTTAGTCCAAATCTTTTATTCCTGAAGGACTTCAAACCAAGACTTTTGATGTTAGCTTCAAATGAGATTATGCATACAGTAACTGTATTTGGTATGTGCTTAAAACATCTGATTTATTAGAAAGAGCATCTGTTAGAGGTCAAGCCCACAGTGTTGCATGAACCGCACGCATCTTAATTCACAGAAACATAGTACAGGTGGAACAGTGGCTTAGAGGCTCCCAATTCTAGTCTGAGTCCTTTTCCAGAAGGTTCTCTGGGAATGTATAACTTGTCCTTTCATTGTTAACAGTACAGATAGCAAAATTGTCAATTAACTGCTTTAATGAAATTAAAACCTATTTAGGAGTTTTGATATTCTCTTCTGTAACTACTAATATTCCCACTCAGTAAAATGTACGTTGCCCTGGAAAATTAGGAAAATTAGAAAAGTATATAAAGCAACCACAGTGGACCCGCAAAACTAAATTGAGGGTATTCTAGAATCTTAGAAAACTTAGGAATATCTATATTTATGGACTGAAATACAGAACTGAAGATCGGGACCAGTGGTTCATGCCTGTAATCCTAGTACCCGGAAGGCCAAGATGGGAGGATCCCTCCAGCCCAGGAGTTCAGGACCAGCTTGAGCAAGACTTTGACCCTGTCGCTACTAAAAATAGAAAAGTTAGTCAGGCATTGTGGCAGGTGCCTGTAGTTCCAGCTACTTGGCAGGCTGAGGCAGGAGGATTGCTTGAATGCAGGAGTTGGAGTTTGCAGGAGCTAAGCTAATGCCACACAGCACTCTAGCCCAGGCAACAAAGTAAGACTCTGTCTCAAAGAAAAAAAAAAATTAGAATTGAATCAACTATGAGGATAACAAATAGAAAATTTTCCTATTAGCAGAAACATTTGGTGGCTTTAATTTTCCATTGTATTTTGTAGGCAAAGTCTTAAAATAGTAACTGTAAATATCAACTTAGTAAATAATATTTGACTGTTGTTTTAAGTGTAAATATAATGAGGTTGAAAAAAGGTCTAGATCCTATAACTGTAAACTATATCCAATTTTATTTTCTTTTTCTTTCACCCTCAGTAGGGAGCTGGGGCGTCACAGCTCACAGCAACCTCCAGCTCCCGGGCTTAGGCGATTCTCTTGCCTCAGCCTCCCCAGTAGCTGGGACTACAGGCACCCACCACAATGCCTGGCTATTTTTTGTTGCAGTTTGGCCAGGGCTTGGTTTGAACCCGCTACCCTCGGTATATGGGGCCAGCACTCTACCCACTGAGCCACAGGTGCTGCCCATAATCTTCTTTAAAACATATGTTGTTGTATATGTTTTATATATATATACACATAGTATGAGTTTCTGTATGGGTATGCAAATACATATCCATATCTATCTGCAGAGATGTGCTGTGTGGACACAGATACACGAGCTTATGTCCCCCCAGGTATGCATGCCCTAGGGGGTATTTGCATTTATGCATGGGTATACATGTATATATACAGAGGCTTACAAATACATACACATATACTCAGATGGTTAATATGTAAATATACAAATATATAAATATGCACTCATGTCCATGAGAGGCTAGAAATAAGAAAAGTGGATTTAAATACTGGATCTGCCACCAATGTACTCAGGAGTTTTGGTCAGGAAAACCTGAATCTCTCTTTCCTAACCTATCAGTAAAGAACCTGAATTTTATGATCTGAAACTCCCTCCATTCCAGCTCTAAAGCGCCATGTAACTTGATGGTTTTATGTTTACAAATTTGGATACTTTACACTCAGGGAAAAAATGAGATTTTCTTATATTTGTATTTGGGGGGTTCTAAATTTAATACCACCCAAGAAAATGATGCATTCACTGACTTCCTAAATGAAGCAACTGTGTGAGCTCTTCTGTGTCACTGTCTTGGGCAGTGATGCCGCTCCTGCTGCTCATGTGCTGCTGCAAACGGAGGAGACAGCCCCAAGGCCTGGGGACGAGTTTTGCTCCTGTGCCTGAGGGGGGAGAAGGAGTGATGCAGACCTGGAGAATAGAAGGGGCCCATCCAGAGGACAGGGTGAGTGGACCGTCACTTTCCAGAAAAAAAGAGGGGGGTTTCCATGGAAACTGAGTGTGTCTTGACAAATATACACTGCATTAAAATAAAAACCTGCCAATTGAAAAATATTTAACATAAAGAATTTAATTCTTTTTTTCTTTTCAGGATGTTTCCCATATCTGTGTACCTATGACAGCCTCCAACACCCAGGATCGTATGGATTCCTCTGGTCAGTGGACACCAAAATCTGTTTATGTTTTTAAAATTTGCAAAATTATTCAACCATATCAACCTCATGTAAAAGTACCTCATAGAAAAAAAAATCTGTCAATCTTTCTGGTTGACTGTATAATCAGAGAGAAAGTGACATGCTTGAAGTAGCCACTTTATTTTTCTGAAGCTGAAACTACAGGCAGTAAAGTGTGTGGCAGCAACTGGAATGCTTGGGTTTGGTCCTCAGCTCTGCCACTTACTGCAGGTTGAGTGTCCTTTATCTGGAATGCTTGAGACCAGAAGTGTTTCTGACTTGGGATTTTTCCAGATTTTTCATTATATACATTATGGGTTGTGAATCCCAGCTCTGAAAATTTGAAATCTGAAATGCTCCAGTGAGTATTTCTTTTAAGTGTCCTGTCAGCACTCAAAAAGTGTCAGACTTTAGAGGCTATCAGATTCTAAAGGTTTAGGATTTGGGATGCTCAGCATGTAGTAAGTCCTTTGCAGACACTTAACCTTCCTGGGCCTCAGCTTACCTTTGACACTGAGCTTATAATAGTGCCTACTTTAAAGTGTTGCTGTGCGGAGTAAATGAACACATATAAGGTCAGACAACTAAGTTCATGAACTCATCCCAGAAAAAGTGCTACATACCTCATTGCTAAATATCACTATGGTCACCAGATGGCCGAGGGAAGAAATTTGAAAGTGAACATAGTGATATTCAGCTATGAGGTATATAGCTCTTTTTCTCAGATGAGTTCATGAACATTGTCCAACCTCGTATATATACACACAAATTACATATATAATGTATGTTTGCAGATATATGTACGTGATATAAAAACACATGTGTACATATGTATGTATGAGGATATATACACATGTATATCACAAAATATATATTTGAATAGCACCTGGCACAGAGTACATGCTACTATAGTATTTATAATATAAGCTGTATTTAAGAAAGAGCAAAAGAAAAGAAAAACAGCAAACGTTTTCTAATGATACATTGAAGTTTTTTGTTTTTTTTTTGAGACAAAGACTCACTAGGGTACCCTCGGTAGAATGCTGTGGCGTCACAGCTCACAGCAACCTCAAACTCCTGGGCTCAAGTAATTCTCCTGGCTCAGCCTCCTGAGTAGCTGGGACTACAGGTGCCTGCCACAACACCTGGCCATTTTTTTGGTTGCAGTTGTCATTGTTGTTCAGCAGGCCCAGGCTGGACTCGAACCCGCCAGCTCGGGTACATGTGGCTGATGCTCTACTCATTGAGCTATGGGCACTGAGCCTACATCGAAGATTTTTTATTAAATTCCTGAAAGCTTTTCCCTCATCAGTGTCTTACACTACCCTACCTTATCAGTCCCATGAACATCAAAGAATACTGAAAAATGCCCAGCCACTGGGCAATGCTCTACCAGTAGAGAAGTTGCCCAACTCTGGAGCTGACATGAGGTGTCTCATGCCTCCAGCCTTGCTTTGGAGGGTTCCTGAGTGGGTCAAGCCCTCTAAGACGGCTTGCCTATGCAGATCACAGCTCCTCTTGGCAAGTTCTACACCTGTAAGTCTTGGGTGAAACTTGCACGCATAGAAGAAGGCCATAACTGATAGCTGGCTCCCTCTGTCTCATTAACTTAATTTTATTTTGTCATCAAGCCTGAAGATTAGGAATAATTCAGATTGCTCCTTGCCTAGCTTTCGAGAACCCCCCCTTTGGTTCTCTTTGGTGGTAGTGATAGCCCTGGCAATGCTGTACATGGACGAGCAATGCAGACAACTCAAGCACTATTAGAGGAACACCCTCTCTTTTCAGAAATCTACAACAACACCTATGCGGGCGGAGGCACAGTTGAAGGAGGTGTATCAGGAGTGGAACTCAACGCAGGGCTTGGGACAGCCACTGGCCTCCTGGCGGGAGGAGCTGCAGAAGCAGTGAGGAGGAGGAGTTCCACCATGGGAACCCTGCGGGAGTTTGCTGACACGGGTGTCAACACAGCTTTTTTGGACAGCTACTTCTCAGAGGTAATCTCACAATTACACACAAAATAGTCTCGAGACAATAACAACAGTGATAATGGCAGCAGGCCACTTCTGAAATATATTCAGTTACTCTGAACCCTACCCCAATCCTGAGTAAAAAATATTTCACTTCTCCTTAAAACACACCAAGCAATCTACAGCAGTATTTCACATTCAATTGCCTTAACATATCTTAATACCGTGAGAAAGGCTGGCATCCCTCATCATTCTCCACTCCCCTTTTCCCTTCTATCTTCTGTTTCTTTTTTATTTCTTACCTTGTTTCTAGCAAGAAAATGCTTGTCAAGGAAAGTGATGTGCATTGTGACCTCTCTTTTGGATGTCCTTCATGTTCTCCAGGTTCCTCCAATAGAAAGGAAAACAGTAAATAAATTAAAAGGCAGGACTTGGGAAAAGGTAGTTAAAACTCAGGAACACAGGATCACCACAACTTGTGGTGGATCAAGACCTAGAAGCTAGGTCTCTTATTCTCAGTCCAGTGCCCCATCCACTAAGTGTTCCTCACAAAGAAAAGGGATTCAGCAATCACATTACTGGGTATATATCAAAAAAAAAAAGGACATCAGTACACTGAAGAGATATCTGCACTCCCATGTTTAATGCAGCAATATTCACAATAGCCAAGATAGGGAATCAACCTAAGATTCAATCAGCCTAAATCCATCAGTGAATAATGGAATATTATTCAGCCATTAAAAAGAATGAAATCCCATCATTTTCAATAACATAGATGGAACTGGAGGACATTATGTTAAATGGAATAAGCTAGGCAATGAAAGACAAATATGTACTCACATGTGAGGGCTTAATAAAAAATAAACATTTATCTCACAGAAATAGAAAGTAGAATAGTGGTTACCAGATGCTGAGAAGAGAGTAGAGGAGGGGAGATAAGTCCGAACAGTTAATGGGTACAAAAACACAGTTATATAGAATGAAGAAGATTTAGTATTCAGTAGCACAATAGGGTGACTATTGTTAACAATAATTTATCATACATTTTAAAATAACCAGAAGAGTAGAATGGAGATGTGCCTAAGACAAAGAAATGATAAACGCTTGAAGTAATGGATACCCCAATTACTTTGATTTGATCATTATACATTGTAAGTTTGTATCAAAACATCACACGTACCCCATAATATGTACAATGATTATGTACCACTTGAAAAAGAAAAAGAAAGAAAAGAGATTGTGGGTCTGGGAGTACTTTAAAGAAAAGAGCTCAAGAGGTATTGGATTGGCCTAACAGAGTAGGGTAAAGAGTGAATAAATCCTCTTGTGGATTCCTATTTAGTAAGTTTACTCTGCTCACATTGCAATCCATTTTATGTCATATTTCCATTAGTTTATCTTATTCCCACACAGTAATAAATGAATTTCACTCCTGTTCTTTACAAAAAAAATGTTGAAGATGTTGCTGCAATTATAAACTCTATCTTAAAATTAGTAATTACAATACTAGCACAGAATATGCATGAACATCATCGATTATTTAAAGAAGTGAATTCAGTAATCTGTTCATTCTATAAAAATTTAGGACAGAAGCTTCTGAAATGTTGCTGTTATTCCTGATTATTTAAAGGGAAATAAAACTTCTAATTCCCTGTTTTCTTCTAATTTTAGAAAGCTTATGTGTATGCGGATGAAGATGAAGGTCGACCAGCCAACGACTGCCTGCTCATCTATGACCATGAGGGAACAGGGTCTCCAGTGGGCTCTATTGGCTGTTGCAGTTGGATTGTGGATGACTTAGATGAAAGCTGCATGGAAACCTTAGATCCCAAATTTAGGACCCTTGCCGAAATTTGCTTAGACACAGAAATTGAACCATTTCCTTCACACCAGGCCTGCATACCTATCAGCACTGACCTTCCTTTGCTTGGACCACATTACTTTGTTAATGAATCTTCAGGAATGACTCCTTCTGAAGCTGAATTCCAAGCAGAAATGGCAGCACCTGAACCCATGGTTCATGGGGATATCATACTGACTGGGACTTACACGACTGCTGATGATCAGTATGTGCAGCCCACTACAATTGTCTTTGATCCTCAGCTTCCACCCAATATTATAGTAACTGAAACAGTAATGGCACCTGTCTATGACATTCAAGGGAATATCTGTATACCCGCTGAGTTAGCCAACACACCCAATGTAATCTACGCTGAGAGAATACTGGCTAGTCCTGGTGTACCTGACATGAGCAATAGCAGCTTGACTGAAGATTGTATAGGTCCTGTGATGAGTGGAAGTATTTTGGTAGGGCCAGAAATTCAAGTGGCACAAATGGCAAGTCCAGACATTCCCACTGGCCAAACCATGGGCTCCGCATCCCCAGTGACATCTCGACACAGAGTAACACAATACAGTACTGTGCATTACTCCCAACAGTGAGTACTTGATAGCCAGTACTCTGTATTAAGATTTTATATCTGGCAATATTTATTAACAGGCAACAAAAATTCAAATATTCTAAATTTAATGCCCCTCTTTGACTATATCTTTTTGAGGCTGAATATGGCTAGATTGGGATAAGCCTTTTATAATTATTTCTGATTTTAAATAGTGTGTCAAAAAATCTTGAAAAAAACATATTTCATCCTTTACTACTGTCTAATAAGTAGTATATAACTCATTGCAAATCCCACAGGTCTTGAGGCCTGTACAATCACTCTTGTAAAGCAAAATGGCCTTGTTTTTATAGTTACAAAAAAAGTCTTATATCCACTAACCATATTTTTCATTAGAGAAATAGTTACATTAAAATTTTTTAATTGAAAAAAGTGAATGAAATGTACCTTTCTAAAAGGAAAGTGAAAATGAATACAGAGTGTCTGTCAGTAATTATTTATTTGAAATTATCTGAAATTGTTTCTTCAAACCATTTTTCAAGATATGCAATATTTGGCAATAGGTCATGCTTAAAATAATAAGAGAATCATTTGCTAACCACATGCATCACTAGAAATGGTTCATCCAAAGACAAAATACACATATACAAATTTTGTTGCACTTTATTGATTTATATCTTTAACTGTAAATTAATTTAGAATAGCAAAAAACAAATTAGGATAACCCTACAGTAGAAACAGTTCTTAGGGGAAGTATTAGAGTTTTCTCCCCTTATAAGTAATTATTTTTCTACTCTTACTAATTATGTCAAAAAAATATGAAATATGGCTTCATCAATTTCCGTGACCTGAATTATATTCTCCAAAAGCATATCTGTAATTATTCATACATCCATCAATATTTACTTAGAAGCTAGTAGGTGTTGAATGCTAGGCTTGACTTTGTAAATATGTAGGTAATAAAACTCTAGTATATGACTTTAAATTCCTACAAAAAATAATTAACAAATTATTTAAGTCTATTACCACGTTGTGTTTCTTTTTCTAATACCACTATTTGTGTTGAAATAATGGATTGGAAAACATACACATTGACTGTTTATGTGTAGTAGGCACAAAGCTGGCTTGAGAAAAGGAAGTTCTAGCAAAGTAATTTTATTTAATTCTGTAAAATATGTAAAGTATAGAGTAGTGACTCTACAAGGTGATCAACAGGATTGTGTAAATGGAATAAATTTATTCTGAGAGCTTTTTCCTTTTGAAAGGAAATAATTATAGTGCCACTTGCTAATTTTTTGTTCCTTTATGAATAAAACTATTGTAGAATTTGAAGCTTCTCACAAAATCTTGTGCCCAGTTCTCTCATTGTACAGACAAGGATTCTAGAAATGGAAAAGTTAAATGATCACAGTCAACTAGTCAAGGTACAAAATCTTAAACTCATTGCTCAGATACCCTGGTCAGTAGGCTTTTCAAAACTATAGCTTCATCAGACATGAAAAGGATGCATTTTTGACTATTGTGTGGTCTTTGCTATTTCCTAATTAGAAGAAAAAGTATCTCTCAAAAAAAAAAAATAGTTTTATGAATTTTAAGTGCAGAATGGCTAAAACATTGCAATGCCAGGTTAGTTACATGTTTTCTAATATTTTCCAAATTATGTATACTGGCAGCTGTAATAGTCATTCTTTATTTTGATTATTTACATCAAATATTCTGCTAAGTTTTACTGCTCAATAGTTCATGAAGTCCATGGGTTTTATAGTCATTCAACAATCAAGCAACAACCAGCCACATAAGCATCTTGTGTTCACTCAATTCTGTGGTATATCCTGACACTGATATTTCTCTCTTAAAGTTTGCATTCTAGTAGGCTAGTTGCATTTCTAAGACTTATGAAACAATTCGCGAATAATTAAATGTAAAATGTTAGAGGGGCTAAAACTGAAAACACTGAAATTCAAGAAATAGTACTAAGGATTTAATAATATTAAAATTTTTAAAGGAGGTAAAACCACTTGTGAGAAGGGTAAGAAAATTTTCCTTGAACTTTTTCTTCGCGTTTTTGATATACAAAGACTTAAAGGTGCTCCCAGAAGAGATCTACCTCTAAGAGATGTCTTTTTTCATACTATCTTTTGAAACAAGATCAGAACCATTTCATTTTTTCTCAACATTATTAATGAGGAGGAACTCTTCTCCCATGTCAAGATAGTCAGTGTCCTTCATGTGTGACTCAAGCATCTGACACTGGCTTACTTTTACACATTATGTCAAACATAAACCGAGATTCTCCTTTACTATTTAAGCATTAGGGTGTTGATTTGTCCAAGAAGTAGATGATATAGTCCTTATGGTAAGTTTTGAAAATGAACCCCAAATCCCAGGAAACAAGATTTAATAAATATAACAGCATGTAGTTTGAGTCACATTCCCTGCCTTATGGAATTACTTGAGGAGTTTGCCTTATTAAGTGAATAAATGAGTTTTCTAAGAAAAATCTTACCAGGTGAAGGGAAAGGAAAATATTAAGAACACAGACAGAACTTGTTCAAGAAAAGAGCTATTTTTAGGTTCGGTGCCCGTAGCACAGTGATTACGGTGCCAGCCACACACTGAGCCTGGCAGGTTCGAACCTGGCCTAGGCCTGCTGAACAAAAATGACAACTGCAACAACAAAAAAAGTCAAGTGTTGTGGCGGGAGCCTGTGATTCCAGCTACTTGGGACGTAGCTGAGGCAAGAGAATCACTTGAGCCCAAGAGTCTGAGGATGCTGTGACCTGTGACTCCCCAATACTCTACAGAGGGTGACATAGTGAAACTCTGTCTCCAAAAAAAGGAGAAGAGCTATTTTTGAAAAAATTTTCTCTTTTGGACTAGAAATTTCTGATGGCACTGTATAGTTAAGTATAATAATGTTTTATATACTTCTTCAATTAAAAATATATCATAAGAAAAAAGTGCTATTTTCTCTTTGGTACAGGTAGTAGCATTCCACACATAAACACAGACACACTTCAAAAAAATCTTTTTCCATTGTGTTTCTAGATGATTATCATCTTTACCATATGTGCACAATACAGGGGCGTGAACTCATTTACAAATTAAAACTCAGAATAACTAATTTGTTTGCTAGTGGTGGAATTTATCAACAGAGTCATTAATTTACTAGGAAATGTTCATTACAAAATGACAAATCAATTGAATAAACTTCAGAAATTATTCCAGAGGGACATTATAATTGTAGAATTAAATATCATCTCATCCCACTGGAGTTAAATTTAACAAAATTATTACTAATGTTTCAGTACCAGAGATACCAATTTCTGTGGAAACAATAAAAGCATAATTTCAATCAGGGGAGTTAAGAAAGGCTTCTTGAAGATAATAAAATCTGGATTGAGCTAATTAGAATTTTGTCTGACAGAGCCAAAATACAGGATATATATACAGGATACTATTAAGTAGTCAAATTAAATAGAATTTTAAATGTCTGAAGCAAAATAGGAATCACAAAATTAGCATGTATCTAGCCATTTTAAAATGATGGTTACTATACTAACTACCCAAAATATATTATCCTATTTAATTCTCATACCCATCATAAAGGAAAACGCTAAATCTGAGGGAAATCATCATTTTCATGTAAGACCTAAGAGAATAGCAGAATTAAAAATTCAAACCCAGGACTGTCTAACGCTAAAGACCTTATTCTTACTCACCAAATTCTGTTGATTTCATTCTGAAAGGATAGGTTGAGAGGAAAACAGTAGAAATCTTCAATACCAGTAGGAGGTTGGTTCTGACTCCATAGAAAATGGAGAACAGGTGCCTTTTGTGCAGTGATGTTGGGACAGCCCTCAGGAATGGAATCCTCATAATAGTCAGTAGGCTGCTGAGACACTCTGGGGCCCAATCATCTCAGTAGAGAGCCCAGTATTTGTTTCTGTGGCAGGTCTGATAAGCCCACATCTTAGCACTAGGAGATCCTTCAGGTCACTACCAAGGTGAGCAAGTCTGTCATAGGCTATCTAAAGTAACTCCCATTAATCTCTCTGTATGTTTGTCAAAGTGTTTGCACATTGAATGCCCTTGCCCTTTTGTTAATACTTTCTGTGAGGAGTCTGGACTATTTGTAGTTCCTAGAACAGGACATGCTTTCTCATACTTGGGTCACGCTGCCCCACCCTCGTTCCTTCATCTGGAACCCTCTCCACTCCCCTCATTTGTTTAGCTTTTTCTTACTCACCTCGAGCATTACCACTTCTCAAAAGCATTTCTTGATACTGCTCCCACCACTTTCTTAGCGAGATCTCCCTACTGTTAATTCAGTGAACTAACACACACCCTGTGCCTGCCAGCCTGGGAGTTCCTGGAGAACAAAGACAAGCTTTTCTCACTCCCGTGTCTCCAGTATTAGAATGTCTAGTACACAGCATGTGCCCACTAATTTTAAAAGTGAAAAATATAGCCGAATTCTCTCAACCACCTAAAAGCAAGTGTCTGCAGTTCAACAGCATTGGAAAAGCTTGTGTACATGGCACCCTGAACAACAAGATGCAAGCATTTAACTCAGGACGACCATTAGGTTTCAGGAGAAACTAATGTTTTACAAAAAGAGGACTAAAATAAAGTTTTGGAAAATAGTTTCCCATGCTTTTTGAAAGAAAAGTTGTGGCATAGATGAATGAAATCAATTCTGAAAACATTACAGAGAAAGTGAATCTCAGAAATGTACTTTCCTCAAAGGTCTTAAAGGTGGGTGATGATGAAGCTAAATTGACAATGACAATCCAGGACAAACAGATACTGAAATCATCCGGTTTTTAAAGTAGTCCTAGCAGATTATCAAAATAAAGATATTAGAATGTAAATTCAGCTCCAAGATTTTGTCATTAAATTTTTTCTATTATACTTTTTCATAACTTGATTTGCTCACATCATCATGAACATCATTCTGTATCAGCACGCATATATTTACCTCACTGCTTCAAAAATCTGCAAAATATGACTGTGTACCATACATTTTTTTAACCATTCCTTTAGTACCAAAAAATTAGGTTGATTCTAGTTTGTTCTATTATAAACAATGCTACCATGAACATTTACATATATATTATATATAATAATATATACATATATACATGTAAACACAGAGAAGTTAAAGTATTTCCATAGGAAATACTTCCATAAGGGGGCTTTCATATCAAAAAATATGTGCAAATTTTTTTAATAGAGTTTTCTCCTATTTTCTTCCCAAGAAGAATGTCAATTTATACTTCCACCAACTGTTCTTGACAAGACTTGCTTAACCACCGACTTAATGCATGTTATCAATTTTTGAATGTTTAATGATCTAGTAAGGATTCTGACTACTTGATACTATGTATTACTATATGGAATCCAGCACTCAGTAACTATCAGGTAACTCAATGAAAGAATAAATTACTATGTGAATGTTACACAGGTTATTATAAAAGTTATGAGATACACAAAAATCAAGAAAAGTAAAATCCACATACATGGAAACAAATGAAGCCCTCCCAGCGACACCCATGAGCCAGGCAAGTTGAAACCGACACTGGAGAATCAGAAAGGACCTGTCCACGGTGTTTCTTAGAAGTGAAATAATGAATCATAACACAGGCTGTCTCAAAACTTTCATAGTGACTCACATATGAGTTACCATATATCCTTAAATACATTTCTGCTATCTGTTCTACCACACTGATGTGTTACTAGGCATGCCGATAATTCTGTCTATTGGTACAGCTGTATTATATTGTTTTTCCAGTATGTTTTGATATCTGATAGATACAGGCGCTACCCATTACCTTTTAAAAAAAAAAATTATTTTGGCATTTTTGATATACTCAAGCTTACAAAAATTGACTTGAAAGATATGATTAGAATTGATTAAAATTAAGTTGAACTTATAGATTAATAACTTTGAGACCTTCAAAACTCCAGCATCCATCATCATATCTTTGCCTTTTCCGGTGTGATACTTCACACATGACAAATACTTCAGAAGAATGTTAAAACTTACAGAAATTTACAGGCCAATGAAAGAGGCTGCCGATAAGAAAACTGCCTTTCACTGTAGCATTGGTTGGTTGATATCTTTTATTTTCTTTCAAAGATATTTCTTATGTATAAATTTAGTAACCAAAAAACTCACACAGCAGGAGGCAAAATAGAGTTCCTAATATTAAGAACAGGATAAAGGTTATTTACCTTTAATCATAATCTATTTCTCAAAACAAACATTAAAACAAAATAAACAAACACTAAACATTAGACTTACATATTAGGTAGAAAAATCCCATTTCCAGAAAGTCAACTTATTATCACTAAATATGGTATAATTCTTCACTACTTTCATGAAGGTTAAAATGTGTAAATGGGATTGTTACAGTAGTTTAAACATAGATTAATATTAAATACAGGTAACAAAAATTAACAACTTCTTTAAATCGTATTTTAGCTTACTCGAAATAACAGTAGAAGAAAGTGAAGAAAGTGAGTTTATGTTGAGAAGGAATCCCTGGCATCAATTTTGCCAGTACTTTGGGTATGGATTAAGAAAGCAAATAAATAAAAGATTGTGAGATGTCTTATCATTTTAAAAAATAATAATATAAAAAGCAATAAAACTATCCAAATAATGATACAAATATTTTCTGTTTCACAGATAACAATGGCTATTGTCTAGGTACCAAAGTGTTGGCAGGCAGCACATTCTAGCACAAAGTGTTTGCACATTAGCTCTTATACAGGCTGAACTGTGCAGAAATAAAATAGGGTAGGAGTGCCAATATGTAATGTAGATAAAGGGAATTGAATGAAAGTGGAGCAAATGAAATTGGAGATTACCAGAATGTATTATTGTTAGCACCAAAGATCAACCATAATCATTGAAAAAGATTTTCTTTAAAAAGAGGGCCACACTTTGGTTAAAAATCCACAGAGCTCAGTCATTTGTAAGATGACTGAGTCCATGGTAAGAGAGGCTGAATATGAGTTTAATAGGGAGGCCATGACATTTAACACTCGCGGTGAGTGATGATGAGGTGTTGGTGCAAAAGTCACAGTGCGTGCATGTGATCAGAATAAATACTGTTTGACGAGGATTTTTTCATTATGTATTTAACAGGGAGGCACTAGCTGGGTAAGGACTTCGGTATCTGTGAAGCACGAGCCACCAGGTGTGAAGAACAGGAAACCAGATATGGATGGATTTTACAAAGAAAACAGTAAAAAAAAAAAAAAAAACACACAAATATTTATTCTTAAACACCTAGCATGAGGTTAATTGCTTGTCAAATGTTTTCTCATTTAATGCATCTTATGATCTTTCTTTTATAGATGGATGTAGCTGAGAGAAATAAAAACTATATGGAAGTCACTGTAACCTAGTGCGATGTTTATTCACTCAGTTATTAAATGGTTTTGTTTTGTTTGCATTTTTACCCTTTGCCTGTGAGCTAGGGGATAGGGTTCAAGGGGAGCTAGGGTCCTTAACATCAAGGACCTCACAGTCGGATGCGGGAAGAATCAAAGGGATAAATAATACCATGGCATCAAATAAATGCCCATGGTGCGAAGGGCAGGCCACCCAGCCCTGGGGGGTTGGGAAAGGCTTCTCGCAAGAAATGAACTTTGAGCAGAGTCTGGAAAGAACCACGGGAAATCCAGTCAGATGAGACACGAGAAAGGCATTGCAGGCCCAATAGGACAGGTTGGGAGTAAAGTACAGAAACCAGGAGGGTGGAGAAAGGGCTCGGGGCCTCTGAAAGCCGGAAGCAGTCGGAGAGAGTGAAGAAAAGGAAGATGGTTACACGCACGAGCACTCAGAGCCTGGGCATGTGCGCCAAGCTGACGGATTTCTTTCTACCCTGAAAGTTAGAGAGAATCGTTGAAATATTTAAAGGAAAGCAGTGAATTTGAAGTCACTCTTGGAGTTTGCCCCAACTTGCCTGGGAGGAGGGACCTGAAGCCTTTGCTAAGGACACCAACGAGGAGGGTGTGCAATGAATCAAGGAAGAAGGAGAAGGACTTAAATTCCATTTGCACATTTTAATCCTTGGGATAACCGAATAATGAACTGCCCCTATCGCAAAATCATAACTGTGCATTTCACATCAGCAAATAGTGGTAACCAGTGATGCCAGCTATATCCCAAAGGTGGCGCTGTCACCCCAAAACTTGGAGGTTTGGAAACGGCCCTAAACACTGTTCAGAGGCTCCCAGGAGGGTCATGTGTGGGAGGAGCAGCACCCGCAGGCTCAGAACCGGCCGTCCACTTCTGCGTTTTACATTTTTAACAAATAGAAATGAAACCAAAAGAAAAAGTGTTAAAACTTCAAGCATGGTTTTGTTGTTGGCGTGGCACTGATTATTCTCCTAGTATAAAATTGTGTGCTCATTGTAGAAAATTTAGAAAATATCCAAATAAAAATGGAAATAACGTACCATCACCCAAAGAAAATGCGAACACTAGCACAGTTTTCCTCAGTTAATGTTCACACAGCTCCGTCCTCCAACTGAGGAACCCAAAGGTGCTACTGTTCATTTAGTCTTTCTGTGGCACCCCTTATTTATTGCATGTATTTTTAAAGTGGAGATTATTATGTGTAATGTCTACTTTTTACATTTAGCATTCTTTGTAAAAGTATTTTAAAAGATATTTCATTCCACCAATGAATATTGAGATTTTCCCCCTTCCTTTTTATATCGTAAATAATAATGTGATTAATGTCTTTGGGCACAGAGCTTTACATGCACTTTACATTATTTCCATTAGAATAGAAGTTTGGGGGTTAAATACTAAACACACATTTAAAAATCTGTACATAACAGCACATTATTAATAAGACACTCCTTGTTATTAGTGAAAACATCTTATATACCAAAGTACAGTAATGATAGCTATCCTTTTTTTTAATCACTGGAGTTCCAGTTTTTCTTCAAGTTGTGAGACTGTGACTTTAACACATGTATCATTTCATTATGAAGATTACATTGTTTATAAGAAGGCAAGCATTATAGAGAAATATTTAAATAGACAAACGCTGCTTTCAAGGCTTAGGTTGTTGTAGGGTTATGTGAAAGGCCTAAAACTTAATTTTTAACCACCGATGATACAGGCTCTGCTTTCTACAGTGAATATAGCCCCTATGTATGTATAGTATAATACTAGAACCAAAGTCATTGTACGTAAGAAAATATTGAATTATGTCTAACAAACTGAACCCTGAAAATAACCTTTCCTCCAAAGAAAGTCTCTGGACCATGATGTCATACTAACGTCTCCCAGGTACCATATGTGGGTTGATTGGTAGAACTAGGTAGACATCCATCAAGTAGGATCCTAGATTCAAATACATACATTAGAGGGGGAAAAATACTCCCCGGTAGGACGATCTGACATGATAATGATAAATCTCATCTTGAGATGGCACTTACTATTTATCTTCATTCTTAATTTCAAAACATTAGAGATTTTTATACTATCCAGAATACATTACACAGTGGCTAATCTTCCACAATTTGTGGATTGCATGCACTAACCTGTTCCCTGTCATTTTCCATCACTATAGTTTCCATTTCCACTCCTCTCTTTGCCTCCCTTACCTTAGGAAATTTACATTCTTTTCTCACTTGCACTGTGATATTGGCCAGAAAGAAGGTGCTGTGACAAATGACACCGAAAAACTAGGTAGCAATATAATCTTCATAAGAATAGTTAGGATACAAAAACTCAAGTTACCTCCACCACCTACTGAGATCTCATAGTATAATACTTGAGCACCAAGTCACAGAGCAAACACTATAAAAAGTTCATTGAAACTTCAACACTTTTTTACCCAGCCCAATTTCATAAAATTTATCAGGAAAAAAACAGCTAAGTATCTCTAAAGAAATAAAAAGTAAAGGAAAAAATTTTATCATATTCTGGTAACTTCCCTAGTTTAGTTGAGGGAGTTAGTATCTTCCTACCTCAATCTTCAGATTTCCTGATGGGAGGCTTGGGAGGCTTGTTTTCTGAAGGGAGAAAGATTGCATGAGAATCTGAAAGAGGAAGCAATTCTCTAGCAGAATAAAAGGGAATAGGACACCTACCTTCTCTTCACTCCAGCCTCTCCCAGGCTCTTCCTCCAAAAACAAAGTCCAGCAGGTCAATGGGGCATCAGGCTTCCCTGATTCCTTTCTCCACACACTTCCCTCCCCTAGAGGTCAAAAGATGGGAAACAAAGGAAAGATCACAGAAAATCTCCCTGGCTTAGGAAGAATTACAGTTTCCGTGGAATAAAAAAGGGAATCCTTTCTCTGACGCTAAGGGTGTGTTTAGTTCACTGCATGTTTTGGCAAAGTACTTGTCAATGGCCCTTAGCTAAGACAGAAAAGCACGTAGCTTAACAAGAAAAAGGCTGAGAAATGAAATCTGATGTTGAAACCACCAGGTTTCATGATAAGCAGACAGATTAGCAGTGCAGAGTTGAAAGAGAAACCATCATCAATTTACCAACTAGAAAATCTGGTCAAAATTAATGAAATGCTTTCTAGTGAGTTTTAAAAGTTAAAACAATTGGTGATTCTTGGGGTTTAGTGCATAATTAATGGTAGTCATACTTCCTTAATTTCCAGGACAGATTCATAATATCACAGTGGTTGAGTTTTAGAAAATACTATCATTATAATGTGAACTCATTAAATATTTGCCAATTTCACTTGACCCGATCTGTCATGTACAATCCTCCATAGCATAAATTAAATTAGTTCCTTTCTTTCCATGCCTGTGGGCACACCGTGATCCAAGATTGTATCATAATCTCATTTATCTTTGTATCTCTAAGTCCAGACGCTGCCGGCACACATTAAGTACTTAATTAATGCCTGTGAAAATAGTATTTGTTGATTGAATCATCCATCTTCAATCACTTCTTAACACTGTTAATCAAAATTATCTCTCATAATTATGTAGATTATGGAAAAAGTCTACCTTTCTAAAATAGAAATCATAAAGAAATATTAATAACCTGTCAGAGGAAAAAAGTTGATTCTTCAAATTCTACCTACTAAGGCTCATAGCTTTGCATGACTGGATTGAGAGTCTAATCATATCTGGGTCTAATTCTTGGATTAGTGACTTAAAATCTATTCTCCTTTCATTGCTTATTTATAAAATTAGATAATTGAGTAAGTCAGTGTTTTTCAAACTGTTGCTCACACCTCCCATACTGGATCATGAAGTCAATTGAGCATGCCTATCTAGACATTTTTAATGTAATTAAATAGGATATAAAAGAAAGGAAAATATCAGCATGTCACACAAAGTAAAAGTATTGTCCACAATACTTTTCTTTCATTTCTGTGTGTGTGTGTGTGTGCTTGTGTGCAGTGGTTGGTGATATAAACCATGTTTTTGACCATGAATTATAGTTAAAAGAAATGTGAAAAACACCAGACTAGTTTATCGTAAATTTCCTTGGGCTCTCAAATGCTAGAATTCTCTGAGCAAGTTGAAAGAGATACAGAAAGCATTTTAATACTAAGAACAGGAAACTGGAACAACAGACCGCGGCAGTGCCTCTGGGAGCAAACCAAATGCTATGCAGATGGGAGATGCACCTGTGTACTGGACTTCATTCACATCACATGAAGCTACCACTGGGTTCAAAATACCTCTTCCTGAAAAGCACTGGAAAAAATAAAGAAGTCATTAAATCCCTGCAGTAGTACAGAAGAATTTGTAAAATTGAGTCCTCAGAGATCCTCACCTACCACAGGCATGTTGTAATTGTCATACACAAAGAGAAAAGGCAGTGGTTTGTAAGGGCATCATAGTTCTTCATTCATTTAAATTAAACCAGAAGACCCCATTTTTTAATTCTCTTTGCTTTGACCTTCAACTTGCGGAACATGAAACAGAGCACATGTTGCAGAGGCTGACACAAGTGCCCCGGGTCTGCTGGCACTTTGTCATCACCCTGCAGTGAGAGGCTGGTCCCGACGCTCTGGGCTTCAGGATCATCACATTCAGAAAGTGAGTCTCCTGCACTCTTAGTCTGTAAGTGTGAAATTGCCCAGTTCTCACCTGTTCCTGTTTAACCAGATAGTCTCTATTGGATATGCATTCTTTCATAAAATAAGAGTGACTTGAGGCTTTCAGGCATTTTGTTCAAGAAGAAAACAGTTCTAAAGGATCCTCTTTGTGAGTAAAACCCCAAGTATAATATGTCCTCCCTGGGATGTTTTATGGCCAATTGAGGAAAGTGGAGATAGAGCCTCTTGGAGAGCAAGGAATGATTGCCCCCTGAGGGAAAACTCTTCTGATAGAATATCCAGAATTCCTGGGGATTCTGTGGCACTCCCATCCTTTCCCTGGGCTTCCCTTATTGATGGGCTAAGACAGGGGCCACCCGAGCTCCAGCACGTCCCCCTTTATTGGGGTCAGGCTCAGGGCACCCATGCTCACACCCCCACAAACGCAACAACGCGCTTTTTGTATTCAAGCCCTTCCTAGTGAGTTTCAATTAAATCTAAAATAAAACCAAAAAAAAAAACCCAATTAGTTGATTTTTAAGAGTGAAAAAAAGTTCTTAGGGGCATTTACTTTATCAAGTGAAAATACAAAACCTAAAATTTCTTCACGTTAAATAGATTGATACAAACTTCAGATCTACATTCTGTCCCGAGGAAGTAAGTTAGCAGAAGAAAGGCAATCGCCAAGTAAATGAAAGAAAAACCATGGAAAGAGAAGAAAGGATGTGGGGTGGAGAGGGACTGAAACAACTGGAAGGAACGGAAAGGGAGGAAGAGATAACAGGAAGCTTGGAGAGAGCGGGCGGGATCCAGAGAGACAAGAAGAAGGGCACAGCCTGAAAGCCAAGGCACCCAGCCCTGAGGGCCCCACCTCACCTGCCTCACTCCCCACCCAGCCACACCCATCCAGCACCAGGCAGAGTGCAGGGAGAGTCCTTGCCCTGTGACAGTCATTTCCTGGTTTGGAGTTAGGTGAACTCAATAGCTGCCTCTTCTGATCCCTGAAGTAATGGTCCTAATTTGTATTCCAGGCCTGTCACTTGCTTTTTGCTCGTTTTCCCCCCCTCAAGCTAGTCCTAAAACCCAAAGTCTTTACTTTTATTCTGACGGCATCTCCCCTCGTACTGAACATGGATCTCTGAATGGTCGCGTTAGAGCAGCACGGTGGCTCAATTGAAAAGAGTAGTTTCAGCACGAAAAGGAAGTTCTATTGACAAAAAAAAAGGTTTACAGAGTAAGAGCTAGGTATAGATGTACAGAGCAAGAAACATTAGCTGTAGACAGCACTCAGGTTCCCACTGTTGCAACAAAGAAAAGGATGCAAGGCCAAGGTCATGGACGGTGGTTCTCTTTTATACAGTTTGGATCAGGCCTCCTTATGATTCAGAGATCACCTTGGAAGCACAGTCTTAAGGCTGTTCTAGGTCACCTTCAAGACTCGACTGTACCTGTTGCTGGCTACAGAGTCTTTTACATCCTCTTGCAGTGGGCAGGCTAAGTTCTGACTGGTAGATTGGTAGGACAGTCCTTCCTCCCCAGGTGTGAGCAGAATTAAGGTGGGTGGCACCAAGATGGACAAGGGCCCTGCCCTTATCCTCCTTCCCAGGAGACCCATTCCTAACTACCTAACAGTCACATAACAAAATCTTTTTCAGACACATGTCACATCCCACAGTCTGACCTGATGTTTCTGACCCTGATCTTAGATTTCTTCCCAGGACTCTCCGTCCTCCTGTTCTTTAATGTAACCTCAGAGGAATGATTCCCAGGCCACAACTTGCACAAACTTTCAATCCACTGAGTTCACTTTAATTCAACAAATATTTATGAAGTATCTGCCATGGCTAGATGCTGGGAGTACCAGGAGAACTCTATCCTTGGAGATATTACAGACTAATAGGAGAGATCAGTTCTTAAGGAAATATTTTAGTATAACCTTTCAGAAAGCTCTACCCAAATGCTAGGCACAGGCAGACATAGAGCAGGAGAGGAATTCTGAGCTTAAGTGTTCAGGGAGCTGCTGGCAAAGAGGTGGGCAAGTGCTGTTGTGCTGTTGTGGGGTGAGGCAGCCACCAGCAGTCTGCAGTCAGGCCTTGAGAAAGGATACCCAAAAGAAGTGAGGTCTAAGAGAACAGAGGTCTTCTCAAAGACACCCCAAGGATACACCTATGAGGTCCTCCCCATGGTGACTCAGATCTTAGGAATTTGTAAACTTAACTTCCTGGGACCTGGAAAATAACTCTTGGCTTTTGCTTCTGTAGAATCCCAGAGTTCTGTAAAAGCCAGAGCCAGTTTTTCCAGCTTGATTCAAACTGACCAGTGAGAAAGGTACCAGTGGGCCAGAACTTTTTGACTGGGGATAAAAAGGAGAAGACTGAGCCAGTCAAGGAACACGGCCATTTTGAATTCTTCTGGGCCGTCTCTCTGCCAACTTAAATAAAGCCCTTCTTCTTTTAAACATGGTGTTTGGGTGTTTGTTCTCTCCATTGGGCCTCATCTTCCTGCAACAGCATGACACAAACATGAGGAGCACAAAGTCCATGTCTGCCCAGGAAGGAAATGAGGCTGGAAGCGTTCATTGGACCAATTATGGAAACTCCTGTGTCTGGGCCAGGATCAGTGGCTCATATCTGTAATCCTAGCACTCTGGGGGGGGCTGAGGTGGGTAGATCACCTCAACTCAGGAGATCAAGACTTACCTGAGCAAGAACAAGACCCCATCTCTACCAAAAATAGAAAAACTAGCTGAGCATTGTGATGAGAGCCTATAGTCTCAGCTACTTGGGAGGTGAGGCAAGAGGATCACTTGAGCCCAAGAGTTTGAGGTTACTGTGAGATATGATGCCATAGCACTCTACCCAGAGTGACAGAGTGAGACTCTGCTTCAGAAAAAAAAAAAAGAAAGAAAGAAAGAAAAGAAAAGAAAATCTTGTATCTGCTCTAAAAAGCTTGATATTCCTCTTACAAGAGTTAGAGAGACATTGAAGACACTTAAGTAAGAAAAAAATTTTAGATTTGCATTTCAGATACATCCTTTCAGTGCCTTTATGGTGCTGAAATTGTGGAGAATAAAGGAGGAAATTGAGCTGACTCTTAAGTTCTTCCCACTAAAATGAGGAATAAGGCAAAGATGTCTCCTTTCACCACTCCTTTTCAACACTATACTAGAAGTTCTAGCTAACTCAATGAGACAAGAAAAGGAAATTAAAAGGATACAAATTGGGAAGGAAGAAATAAAATTGTCTTTGTTTGCATACAACATGATTGTGCATGTAGAGAATCTGAAAGAATCAACAAATACAACCTGGAACTAATAAATGATTATAGCAAAGTTGCAAGATACAATGTTAATATACAAAAATAAATAATTTTTCTATATATTAGGAAAGAACAAGAAATTGAAAGCATAATATCATTTCCATTAACATCATCCTCCCAAATAAGTACGTAGCTATAAATCCAATAAAATATGTACCAGAGCTATATGAAACTTGAGCTATATGAAACAACTATAAAACTGGAGCTATATGAAACAACTATAAAACTTGGGAAAAAATATCAAAGAATTATATAAATGAAAAGACATTCCATGTCATGGATACAAAAACTCAATATTGTCAAGATGTCAGATGTTTCCAACATGATTTAAGGACTCAGAGCAATCCCAATCAAAATCCCAGGAAGTTATTTGGTTGATATGGACAATCTGATTCTAAAGTTTATGAGGTGAGGCAAAATACCCAATGTAACCAACATGATACTAAAAGAGAACTAAGTTGGAAGACTGACACTATCTGACTTCAAGACTTACCATAAACCTTCAGTAATCAAAGTAGTGTTGTCCTGGCAAAAGTAAAGACAAACAGATTAATGGAACAGAACAGAGAGCACAAAAATATAATCAACTGATCTTTGACGAAGAAACAAAGACAATACAATGGAGAAATGACAGTCTTTTCAAAAAATGGTGCTGAGTAACTAAACAGACACACGCAAAAACGTGAATCCAGACACGAACCTCACACACTTCACTAAAATTATCTCAAATGGACCATAGACTTACGTGTAAGATGCAAAACTATGACACTCCTGGAAGATAACTCAGGAGAAAACTTAGAAGACCTGGGGTATAGCGACAACTTTTTAAAACATAAAAGGCATGACCCCTGAGAGAAATAATGAGTAAACCGTACTTCATTAAAATAAAAATGTCTCTGACTCGGTGCCCATACTCAGTGGTTAGGGTGCCAGCCACATACACCGAGGCTGGCTGGTTCGAACACAGTCGGGTCTGCTAAACAACAATGACAACTGCAACAATATAGCCGGGAGTTGTGGTGGGCACCTGTAGTCCCAGCTACTTGGGAGGCTGAGGCAAGAGAATCGCTTAAACCCAAGAGTTGGAGGTTGCTGGGAGCTGTGATGCCACAGCACTCTACCGAGGGTGACAAAGTGAGACTCTGTCTCAAAATAAATAAATAAATACATAAATACATAAATAAATCTCCACCTCTACAAAAGACAACATCAAGAGAATGAGAAGATGAGCCACAGAGTGCAAGAATCTATCTGCAAAAGATAAATCTGATAAAGTATTTTTATCCATAATTTATAAAGAACACTTAAAATTCAGCAATAAGAGATGAACAACCTGATTTAAAAATCAGCCAAAGATCTTAACAGACACCTACCCAAAGAAGATTTGCAGATGCAAATAAGCAAATGATACGTTTCACATGGCATGTCATCAAGGAATGCAAATTAGAACAATAATGAGATACCACTTAAAATATCAATTAAAATAGCCAGAATGCTGACAACAACAACTGCTGGCAAAGATCTGCTGCAACAGGTACTCCCATTCATTTCTGATCAGAATGTAAAATGGTAAAACGGCAATTTCTTACAAAACTAACCATATACTTACATTTGATGGAGCAGTCACAATTCTTGGCATCTACCTGAAGGAACTGAAAACTTGTGTCCACCCAAAAACCTGCACACAGGTGTTTATAACAGCTTAATTCGTAATTGCCGAAACTTAGAAGCAACAAAGTTCAGGAGATGGATGATACATAAACTGTGGTACACCAAGATAGTGGAATATTATTCAGTGCTAAGAAGTAATGAGCTATCCAGCTATAAAAAGGCATGGAGGAATTCTAAATGCACATTACTAAGTGAAGGAAGCCAATCTGAAAAAACTACATTTTGTATGATTCCAATTATATGACATTAGGGGAAACACAAAACTGTGGAGACAGTGCAGGGGTTGGGAAGGCGGAAAGACAAATTAGCCAGGCGCAGAGGATTTTCAGGGCAGTGAGAATATTCTCCAAGGCCCCTGAATAGCCTCCAAGGCACCTGACAGGCCTTCTGCTCTACTCCAGCTCCTAGCATTTATTTGAGTTTTCTGCTCACTCTGGAACCCAGCCCAGAGTCATAAAGCTGTTTTCTTCATTTCTACCCCTTCATTCAATGAATCAGCCATCCCTTATTTACTCAACACATAGCTATTGATGGATGGTTGTCATGACGTACACCAAGCATAAAACCACTGTGAACTAGGTTCCACAGTGATTCTGGCGCGTCAGTGTAGGGTCATCAACTGTAGCGAATGTGCCTCTCTGGTAGGGAGTGTAGATAACAGGGGAAAGGCACATGGGAGATCTTCCATACCATTCCTCTACTTTGCTGTGAATCTTAAAAACTCTCTAAAAAAAAAAAAAAGTCTTTAAATTTTGGGGAGAAAAAACAAGTAACTCCTGGCTAAATATTAAGATATTGTAATTCACTGATTATTTTTAATAAAACTTTCCAAAGAAGGAGTTAAAATATTAAGAAGAAAGTGAACACAAAATAGGCAAGTATGGCATTTTAAACTTTTGTGAATCCACACTCCCTCTACCCCAAATCTGTAGGTATTTGAAATTCCAATAAATACCAGGATTTTTAAAAACCAAAGTAATGGTATACAAGGTTGCTTTGTTTTCAGTCTCCAAATAAAGGGGCTTGCAGACTAAAGACCCATCAGCCACATTAGGAAACACTCCCTTGTATGTGGTTATGTCCCTCCTGTTAGAGGCTTTGGTATTGAGAAAAGAACATAAACTTTGAAGCCAGACAGACCTGGTTCAAATACCAGATATACCACTTATCAGGATCGTAATTTTGAATAAATTCCTATATTCATCTTCTGAGTCTTGGTTGTCTTGTCTATAAAACAGGGTTAATAACATCTTCTTTGTGGGATGTTTTAGGAAATAAAATAATTAAATAAATAATGTAAAAAAACAATACTTAGCCCCACAAGTCCTTAAAGGGTAGGTACTCAGTGAACACCAGCCCCCTTGCCTGCCTGAAATGGAAGTGTGTTTAGGTGTTCAGTGTTCTTTGGGCTATAGCCTCCAAAGCCCCTGACAGGCCTTCTGGTCTACTCCAGCTCCTAGCATTTATTTGAGTTTTCTGCTCGCTCTGGAACCCAGCCCAGAGTCATAAAGCTGTTTTCTTCATCTCTACCCCCTCATTCAATGAATCAGCCATCCCTTATTTACTCAACACATAGCTATTGAGAGCCAAGTAGTGGACTAGGTGAGAAATAGCAAATAAAAGAGACATGGCCTCTGCCCTCTGAGTTTGTAGTCTGGTCCTTCCCAAGGAGACCTGTTCTCTTGGGCTGCATGCAGCTTCCTGCACTGCTTACATTGACTCAGGATTGCCTTGACTGCACATGCAGCTGCCCTCCTGAAGCCACTGCCTCTCCTCAGTCATTAGCCTTTTGGATTAGACTCATTGGATGGAGATGCTGAGCCACAGCCGTCTAGACCAGGCGTCCTCAAACTTTTTTAACAGGGGGCCAATTCACTGTCCCTCAGACCATTGGAGGGCCAGACTATAGTTTAGAAAAACAAACTATGAACAAATTCCTATGCACACTGCACATGTCTTATTTTGAAGTAAAAAACAAAATGGGAACAAATACAATTCACACTGCCACATGTGGCCCACGGGCCGTAGTTTGAGGATCCCTGGTCTAGACTCTTTTCAAGAGTATTGCCTTGGACTTGGTTGATGAAGTCAAGTGGCTCCCACCCTCATCTCCTGGAAGCTTCCCACCTGCTCTGGGCCATGCTCTCCACGAGTACAGCTGAGATCCCTTTTTGAAAACGTATGTGCTCTTAGAAATTGCTACTGAATCCCAGTGCACCTAATTAGGTCCCATTTTCATTAACACATGTTGCTAGGACAGCAATTCTCTCCTTCTCTTATGTCCAGCAATAAGAATGTTATCTCCAAAATAATGAAAGATAATCTTGGGGGTTCATTTCAAACTGCTAGTGAAAATAATACTCTTTCTTACTTTTTGTTCCATCTCTCTCCATTCAAGTGCACAACTCTACCGGTCATAACAAGAAATAAATGAACAGGACTGAACACTCTGCCAACACCCTCGGCACCACAAGCATAGCTGATTCATGTGTTTTCAGATCATGTTATTCTTATCTAGAGCAAACACATGACTCAAATGAGTTCAATAGCTCAGTATTTTCATGTTATTTTTGTTACCAGACAAGTCCCTAAAATGATAGTTATACATACCTTGTCATGTTTTAGGCCAAGTTCATCTTTTTCTAAATGGTTTTAAACAAACAGTAAAGTTCCCTCTTGTTGCTATAGTTAATACTTTGAAAAGAAAAATATTAAGCATCTGATGACTCAAAATCTTTTTAATGTTTTATACATATTTATTTAATTTGACGTAGACAAATAAATGTGATGTTAGGATATGTACTGGCAAGACTTTTTAATGAAATCATTTTTGTTCCATTTTCTTTTAGCTTAATTACCTGTCCTTTCTCCTGAACGCGACATGATAGTGGTGTTCTCTTGCATGAAAACTCATTCTAACAACCTGTGTTCATCTTTCATATTTTTCTCTATGTTCAAATAATCATTCACGGCCATGTATAATATACATATATACACATGTGTATGCAAGTAACAATATTGTATATCCCATTCTACTCTTGCTTTTCTCACTCAGGACTACCCCATATATATATATACACGTCTAAGTCACCTGGTATATATTCTACTTTCTGTATTCTATTTATCTATTCCTAGTATAATAATATATTTGTTAGACATCAGTAAACCAACAATTGAGATATAAGGTATAGGAAATAGGCAAAAACTATATACTTTTTTTTTTCTTTTAAAGACAGAGTCTCCCTTAGTCACCCTAGGGTTGAGTGCCCTGGTATCATAGATTATAGCAACCTCAAACTCTTGGGCTCAAGAAATTGTCTTGTCTCAGCCTCCTGAGTAGCTGGGACTACAGGTGCCCAATAAGGGTTCTGGCTTTGTTCAGGCTGGTCTCGAACTCCTGAGCTCAGGTGATCCATCCATCTCAACCTCCCAGAGAGCTGGGATTGCAGGTGAGTGAGCCACTGAGCACTGCCCTAAGCTTTGTTGTTTATAATATAATAGATGTGGATGATATGGTTGAGACAAGTGATCACGATGACATCTTAGAATTGAACTTACTCACCAAGTTTCAGGCAACCCCCACCACCATGACCAAAGGAGGGAGTGTGCCTCTGTGATTACAGCTAGAATAAGCACAAGATGTGTCTTGTCATCAGGGTAGCTCCAAAAGAGAGAAAACCCTAGATGTGAATTCACGGGGCAAGGGAACAGTGGGCCGAACCAAGCAAGTTTAATTTCTTCTTCCAAGTTCATCAATCAGGCGATCTCTTCCTGCGTCCGTAAATAAAAGCAAAGGAGGGTTGGGGAGCAGTCAGCCTACCTGTAGCCAAAGCCAAAGCCCCCACGTAGGAACATGAGCTCAGAAACAACAGTTCTATCTAACAGCTGCTCTTAAGATAATAGCATCATTACAGCAAATTTTGATACCTGCTAAGGCAAAATTCCTTAACATTCTTCTCACTTATTCTTTTATTAGTTCTTAGGGACTTATTTTCTTCCATACACACTTTTAGATATTTTTGTCTCTTCTACCTCCATCCCCCACTTAGATTATGGATCAAGTATGAGAATTGCTTTAAGCTTTTCTTTCTTTTTTTTAGAGCAATTGTTATTTTATAACAGCATTTTTTTCTCATCCAGGAATATAATAACGTCTTTCTATTACCTTTGATCTTATTTTATGCCCTTCATTAATATTCTTCTGTGCATTCTTAAGAACAGTGCTTCCAAGTATTTTGCAATTTTTAAGTGGAAATAAGAATGAATTATTTTTCTCAATTCACTTTCTATATCCTTGTTACTAGGACAATTGAAAGTTACTACTTTTACATTTACTCCATAAAAGTATACCTTAAAAATTGTAAAAAAAAAAAAAAAAAAAAAGTGCTATAAGCAAACATATGATAATACATTTGAAAACACTGGAAGATACAAATAATTTCTTAGAGAAACATAAATTATCAAAATGTCACCCCCCCAAAAAAATGAAAAACTTAACAGATCAACATTTGTTGAGGAGCTCCACCTAGTAAAATTAGTAACTACAGATCAAATTTCATGAACTTCAAAGCATTTCCTTCACAAGAAGGATGACCAACCCAATTCTGCATAAATTGCATCACTTCAAAGTCTAAAGTAATAAAAAGGCGTTTTGAGAATCTGTCAATCCTGACTTTACACTGGAGAACTGAAGATTAACGTTAAGTCACCAGGTTGCACAAGCTCAGAAACATGCACAGACACCCACAAAACTGGCCTGGGTCTGATGCGTGGAAAACAAAGGCTGGGCTGGCTCTCGGATGGACGTGCTGTGCTAATGAGAGAGAACAGAGGTGGAGTTTTCTGTACCCCTAATCTCTCTGTAGCTGCACCTTCCAGAGAAAGACCAACCCTGCTTCAGTGCTGCTGGTCTTGGATTGAAAACAAATTCATGCTGTGAAGACTGTGCTTTTAGAAACACACCTAGAGTTCAGACTAAATGAACCCAGAAGAGTCTCAAGAAGTTTCAATAAATGCAAGGAAACTGACAAGATGTTCAAAAAAACTTAATGGGAAACAATATTTTAAAAATTCTATAGGCCAAAAATCATTTCACTGGAAGATGATTTATTACAGTTCAGGTGAATAATAGACTCTAATCCCCTTCCTAATGTCAGTGAAGAGAATAATGGTGTTTATTGAAAAGAGCCCACTTAGACATGCCCAGAATTGCAGAAGGAACATGTTCGTGCATTTAAACTTGAATTCTACAAAACAGAATCACCTGTTGTTCTGCCCTCCGTGAAGATTGGCAGCAACAAAATACATGTGACATTTCTGCTGTCTCTCTGATCAATCTTTTCCAGAGGTTTTACAGTTGCTCATTAGGACATCAATACTAAAACAGAGTATAATAACTATACATGCTTTACAGGTTTGACAAACTTTCCTGGAATTTACTGATCCCAAAAGTATCAGCATATGGTGCCTCAGTGGGTAAGAAGCTAGTAATACATGAGTCTTTGGTAGAAAAATGTGCTGACCACAAGGAATAAAGAATGACAGGCTCCTCATCTTCAAAAGCATCCCCTGTCCTCACCATGCTAGAGCTGGTGGTGATCAGCTGGTATATCCTAAAATCCATGGAGGGTATTTTTCCTTAGTGTTCTATGCTGTCTTTAGACTCCATTCTTCTACAGGTGGGCATATGTGACAAAACAGGAAACACATATGATCTAAATTTTTTTTTTTTTTTAGACAGTGTCTCACTCTGTCACCCTGGGTAGAATGCTGTGGTGTCATAGCTTGCAGCAACCTCAAACTCTTGGGCTCAAGCAATCCTCTTGCCTTCACCTCCGAAGTAACTGGGACTGTAGGTGCCCGTCACCACACCTGACTGGTTTTTCTATTTTTAGTAGGGACGGGAATTTTACTCTTGCTCAGGCTGGTCCGGAGCTCCTGAGCTCAAGTGATCCACCCACCTTAGCCTCCCAGAGTACTAGGATTGCAGGTGTGAGCCACCATACCCGGCTGCGATCTGAATTAAAGCAATTATAAAAGAAAAATCCCCTTCCTCAGGAATTATTAATAACTAGACTGTACCATTTGATTACTAAAAAAACAAAAGTCACCATTCCCTCAAACCTTAAAAGTATTTGAATATATAACATACAAATGAAGGGGATGTGACGTCACCAGAGAGTATAGTAAACTACTTGGCTTTGCCTATCTGATTCACATACGTTTTCACACCGTATCATCACATTACCTAAAAGGATGGAAAGGTCAGGACAATGCTCTGTCCAGGAGGGACCCTAGTCTCCTGAATCTGGATAAGATCCAGAATTTGTTCAGTTCTGAATCTAATGTCTTAGACTGATATGTTTATGATATTGACTTTATTTGAATTTCTTATACAGGCATTCCCTGAGTTATAAACATTCAACTTACATATAATTTCCACTTATGAATGGAGGCTACTACACAGGTCCCCAAGTTACAAACATGACTCACACTTACAAACAGAGGCCTTTACCGGTAATAAGTAAATGTATCTGTTCCGATTTACATACAAATTCAATTTAAGAACAAATTTCCAGAACCTATCTTATTTGTAATCCAGAGACTGCCTTTAGTCTAACAAATTATTACTACTAAAATAACATTTATATTCCTTAATAGAGCTGAGCACAATGGCTCACGCCTATAATCCTAGCACTCTGGGAGGCCAAGGCAGGTGGATTGCCTGAGCTCACAGGTTTGACACCAGCCTGAGAGTGAGACATAATGTCTAAAAATAGCTGGGCATCATAGTGGGCACCTATAGTCCCAGCTAGTCAGGAGGCTGAAGCAAGAGAATCACTTAAGCCCAGGAGTTTGAGGTTGCTGTGAGCTATGATGCCACAGAACTCTACCAATGGTGACAAAGTGAGACTCTGTCTCAAAAAAAAAAAAAAAAAAATCCTTAGTAGAACTAAAATCTTTTTCATAAGTCATGTTTTCTCAATGAAGAGGCAGAAAAGAATGATCTATAACAAACTTTATGGGAGGCAAGGAGGTAAGAAGGAGGGATAAGCATTCTCACATTTTATCAACAGGAATGTAAATTGCCTTTCAGAGAACAATCTATTAAAAATTTAAACTATGTGTTCCCTTTGATCTAAAACATACACTTGTCCAGATTTTAAAGTTATTCTCATTTGTTCACTTTGCAAAGTCCTGGGAATATTAGACATGATCCCTCAGTGCAGTGAGCTAAGAAATAAAGTCACCAGAATACTAAGTACTAATCAGGAAACAAACTGGGATGAATGGTAGAAGTAATAATCATTATAATAACAATAATGGGGATGAGGGTGCCCAAGCTTTGAGAATAAAGATCTTTCTCAGAAGGCCTCCTTAGCTACAGTCTGGGGAGGGAGGGCCGGGTACTGATTGAAGACCTGAGGCAGAAAGAGTTGAAGGTTTTGGAAGAACAAAAGAAGTTGTGTGCAAGAAGGAGGGAGTGTGTGAGGTGATTAAGGAGGAGAATGGGAAATGATGTGGGCAGGTCCCTCTGAACCATAGCAAGTAGTTTCAATTCTGTTCCAAGTACACTGCACGCCGTTGTCTTTTTAAGACTAGCACTCAGCTGGCTGAGCGAGGGTAAACTGAGCAAGAGATGGGGAAATGAAAGAAGGGAGAATCTTCCAGTGTTTTCTTCTCAGTCGTGACATTACTCTGCATAATGGCTGTGGAAAGCTAAGCTCAGCTTGAAACGGAATGTGATGAGGAGGATGAGAGACATCAGGAATTTGACTAGTGAGGAAGAGGAAATTAAACAGGTTCAGAATGAGTTTTGTGAGTAAATCCATCCTTCTCAGTTTTACTCTCAGCAAACAGGAACCAAAGAAAGGTTTCCCCCAAAAGAAGCATTTTGTTAAAGCAAGTGAGAGTAAGAGTCATTGGAAAATTCCTCATTCACACTTCTTATGACCTAATGAAAATACTCCCACAATAAGCAATTGTCCAATCATACCAAATCAGAGCCAAAAGAAGCAGACCTGGACCACAGCATAAGAAACGTTTTTTAAAAGTTACATCCATCCATATTTATCCTTCTGAATTTGAATAAGTATGTGAAAAAATATGCAAATATTTTTAAAGAAATCATTTTAGGAATCACAGAAGCATAGTGAACCTTATTAATATGATCAAACAAGACATTGGGTCAATATCTCCATTTCCTCATTATTAAAGCACAAACCGTTCTCTGCAGATGCAGTCACTGGGTTTCCTGACGTTTCTGATGCCATCAGGGAATGGTCCTAACAGGAAAGGTGCATGATTCCCATCACCTTGAAAAACAGAAAGTGATGGGTCACTACCACTGCAGGCATCCCAGGCTTACCTGTATGGTTTTGTTAATGCATAATCGGTGAACCTAATACCTCAATTCATGAAATCTGTGAACATTCAAGAACAATTAAATATCAAAAAGTGCTAATATCTGGCATGTAAGTTACACCACATACATGTTCCCAGTCAAAGCAAACAAAAGGCAGTGAAGGGGAGGCAGAGTTTAAATAACATTCTCTCCTTGATGGGCAATAGAACTACCATAGATAACAGAGCATCATGGAATCCTCTGAAGACACTTCAGAGGATTGAATATTCACTCTTAAAGCTTCAATCTTCATGCCACAGTATGTCATAATTCAATGTCCAACAAATAGAAACCGATTTCGTTAGCTTTCGAAAACTGTGATATTTTGAATCTACTCTCCAACTCTTAAATTTTCAACATGGCACACTAACTGAAGGACAATATACATGTGCAATGAACTTCCCTCTTCATGATTCTGATTATTATTGTTATAATCTTATTCTTATTTCAGTCTCTTGAATGAGAGCCAGTTTCAAGTTGGACTTGGGTTTCCAAAACCATTATCCAGAGAATGATAACATAACCACTCACTAAGGAACACTGGAAAGTCCTTCCATCTTTCCTTTTCCCAAACATAAATGAAAGAATGCGAGGAAGCACTGCCTGGCCCAGAATGCACAATGCAAATGCCCCAGCAGCAGGAGATGGTCACCTTCAGGCGACCTGCCCACCGCAGCGTTAAGGTAGCCCCAGTACTAGGATGCTTTATTTCCTTATGGAGGTCCCTGATCTTCCAAAGAAGAGGAAGTACTGGCTTAGAGCAATGTCAAGGGCACATAGAAAAAGAGGAGAAAGTCCAGTCTGCCTATGGAGAGCAAGATGGAATTTACTATTGTTGCCTACAATCTCCCCACATTTTCTACAATCCTCCTGGTCTGGGACAAGTAGATGAAACCATCCTGCCACAAACCAACTACGCCACACATGCCACTCCTATCAAGTATCCAGCCCCAACCAGGAATCCTTAGATGATATTTCAAAATACAAAAGTGAAATGCTGATGAAGCTCCAAATCTATGTTAAGGTAAGGAAAGAGTAGAATGATAGTTACCACTTTGAAATCCTAATTAATTAAAATTGTCAACAAACTGGAGTTTTAGGAAAGGCAAATCAGAATAAGGTGAGCCATACTTAGAATTTATTCCATAATGCAATTAAATGGGTATGCATATAAATACCATAATTCCTGGCCACTATTTATTTAAAATCTCCTTTGTCTTTAGCACAATTATGCTCTGAAGAATTGCAATATATTAGATGGTGGGAAAGAAAAAATTAAAAGTTTATTAAGTTTATCTCTTCTTCTCTGCCCTAAAGTTTAGAATGTTATTCATAAAAGTTAGCTTTCCTTATGTTATTTTTTAGATAATTTTCTTTTCTAACTATCAAACCAATGAATTCTGATTACAAAAACAAAATGAGAAAATATATAAAGGTATGATGAAGAAAATACCTCTATAATCCCTTCATTCAAAAAGTTCTAGTAGTATATTATGGTGGTTCCCTCTAGTCTTTGCCCATGCTTATATATTTCCTTTCTTATGCTCCAAGAAAAAAGCACCAATATACATCCATATAAACCCAAGACTCTCACCACTATTAATCAAATTCAAACACTAAATTCAGAAAGGTAACCAATATTTTGGTCACTAAATTCCACATTATAAAAATTCTTAATAAATTCAATAATGCACATCCCATGTTCTATCCACTCAAATTTGCTAACTAGTCACAGAGAAACCACCTCTTAATTCAGAAAAGACTTTATTCTATGCCTCAGTCTTTCTATGTTGGAAAGGATTCAGTAGTAATCACTTTCTGAAAGTGCATAAAATATAAACTTACAGAATTTAGAGGGAACTCTACGAAGAACATCAAACCTGAACTTTTGAAACTATTTCTACAAATGGAAGCACCTTTTTTTTTTTTTTGAAACAGAGTTTCAGGGTGGCATCTGTGGCTCATTGGGTAGGGTGCCAGCCCCATATACTGAGGGTGGCTAGTTTGAACCCAGCTCTGGCCAAACTGCAACAAAAAAATATCCGGGGATTGTGGTGGATGCCTATAGTCCCAGCTACTTGGGAGGCTGAGGCAAGAGAATCACCTAAGTGACACAATGGCTCTCTACTGAGGGTGATAAAGTGAGACTCTGTCTCTAAAAAAAATAAATAAATAAGAAGTTAACTTATGACTCCATACTGAACCTCAGAATCAAAGCATTCTATCATGGACATACTCTTATTTGACAATGTGAATGTTACTTTCTTTGCCTTATTATTATTATCATTATTGCTTAATATTTTGATGTAGCAATCATCTGATTTCTTTTCTGAATGTATTTATCTTCGTTCATTTTTTAATGAGTTTTTTGTTTCTAGTCCTTATCTTAAACATTGTTATTGTTACAAAAAAAAAAAAAATAGACATAACATTATCCACACATTTTGATCGCAACACAATTTAGACACTAGAAAGAAAATGACTTAAATGTCTCCACATCAGCAATAAAAAATAAATAAATAAAATAAAGACCAACTAATGATTTTTTTGTTAGAGTCAATACCCATAGGATCTGTCATAAATATCATTTAAGTTATATGGTGTCACTTAGGAATCAGCAAGTTTTTTTCCTGTAAAGAACAAGATAGTAAATATTTTCAGTTTTGTGGCCATACAGTCTCTGTCCAACTATTCAACTCTGCCATTATAACACAAAAGCAGACATAAATAAGGCATTAACAAGTGGATGTGACAGCGTTCCAATAAAACTTTATTTACAAAATCTTTATTTCAAACATAAGACTTTTCTAGAGATAGATGCTAAGATAATGATTCCAAAACAATGTGAATATATTTAATGCCACTGAGCTCTAAACTTAAAAAGAGTTAAAATTGTAAATTTTATGCTATGTATATTTTATTAATACCATAATTTAAAAAGAAATGAAACTTTGCCTATAAGAATTTTTTTCTGACTCATAATTCTTTATGCTTAAAATATTTTGTGATTCAATGATTTCCCTAAAACTAAAAAACTTCTAAAATCTGACACACAAATACTTGCAAAGGTAAAATTACTCTCCTAATGAACCTTTGTTTGAATATTGCGAAATTTTCAAAAGTGTTTTTAACTCTAATATTACAAGCAAACTAATTAAAATGATGTTGGTAGTTTTTCTTATGTCCTATAACTTGGGGTGCAGTTCAAATGTTTAGACATGTCCAAGTATGGAGCGTTGAGCATGTTGACTACTTCAAGATGTCTTGAATAATTTAAAAGAGAACAAAAATAAGGCAATGTACTTTTGAAAAAAATACAGTAGGAAAGATGTCATCTGACCATTATCAGAGAGTTGCTTTTGCAATGTATGTTTATATATTTCAAATATCTGATGTAGCATATAACTGTGCATTTTATTTTTAATTGTTTTTTTTTCTAAACTTACATTAATTAAATTACAAAGCTTCTGCACAGTAAAGAAAATAATTAACAGAGTAAATGAACAACCTAGAGAATGGGAGAAAAGATTCACATGCTATACATCCAGTAAAGGGCTAATATCCAGAATCTACAAATTAGCAAGGAAAAGCAAACAACCTATTTAAAGGTGGACAAAAGACCGGAACAGAAATTTCTCAAAAGAAGATATACTAATGACTGACAAACATGAAAAAATGCTCAACATCACTGATCATCAGGGAAATACAAATTAAAAACACAATAAGATACCACCTTACTTAGAATTGCCGTGATTAAAAAGTCAAAAATCAATACTGCTGGAGTGGATGCAGAGAGAAAGGAACAGTTGTATACTATTGATGGGACTGCAAATTATTACAACCTCTATGGAAAACAATATGGAGATTCCTCAAAAAAATACATGTAAATTTACCATTCAGTCCAGCAATCTCACCACTGAGTATCTACTCAAAGGAAAAGAAGTCATTTTATCAAAAAGACATTTGCACTTACATGTTTACCACAGCACAATTCACAATTGCAAAGATGTGGCATCAAACTTAAGCACCCATCAGTTCATGAGTGGATTCTCTTCTATAACCTGGGAATAATACTTAGCCACAAAAAGGAATGAAATACTGTCTTTTGCAGCAACTTGGATGGAATGAGAGATGATTATCCTTATTGAAATAGCTCAAGAATGGAAACCAAACACCAGATGTACTCTATAATAGTTGGGAGCTAAACAGTGGGCACACATAGGCACAAAGAGATGCCACAGTCACTGGACTATGAGAAGGGGCAGGGTGAGAAGGGACAGGCATAAAACTCACTTATCAGGAACAGTGAACACTATTCTGGTAACTGGCACACTCAAAGTCCCAGTTAAGCATTATACAGTGCATTCATGTAACAAAAACATTTATATCCCCTTAATATTTTTTGGGGGGGAACCTACATTAATGGTTACTTGATGGGATTATTTTTTCTTAATATTTGTAGTTATTTTCAATAAATGTATGATTGCTCAACACCTACATTTTGCTTACTTAGATCTACCACACACATTCAGGCTGAAAATAAATTGCTCTTCCACAAGTTAGATTTTGGGGGATTTTTAATGTTTTGCTTTGCTTTTCAGTTGTCATTGTAATCATAAGAAGCCAACTAGATTTTTTTCAGCATGGTCAGGGCTAGCTCTTGCACTTCTACATCATGATTAATTTATTATTCATCTGGTTGGTACTTTCCTATTAAACATTGTCTTTAGCCTGTGAACTTTTCTTTCAGCTTCCAACAAAGGATTTCATTGCTTTAGGAACTGAGGTGTGTCTAAGTTTTACCTGGGAGCAAAAATGATGTAAGCGTTTCTGGTGAGACCAGCCCTTGGTATGGCGTGGGGAGGGACCGCACGCATAACAGGCCATCTGTAGACTCCTGCGGAAGGCAGCAGAGACGCTGCTGAAGGCATTTCTTAGACTTCATCGGCAGACTACTGGCAGGACAGGAGCAGCAGCTCCCCTGGATTTGTTCACCAAGGAAAACAGACAACGATGGGGCTTTTCCCCAGAACCACAGGGGCTCTAGTCATTTTAACGGTAAGTCCTATACTTTCCTAATAATCTCACATTTTCCCTGCTTCCTTCTTTGCTAGAGAATATAATATTTGATTGCTAAATCCTCATTGTAAATTCTAAAAAAAAGGTGCAGTGCAAATAAACATTTTAAAATGAAATCCTAGGGATTTTCCATTTCCTTTTGTTGTTTTTTTACATGACGTATTTTACATAGAAAAAATAAACCAGGAGGAGATGAATTTTAAAGTACTCATTTAGTATTTCTTTAGTTGACAAGTTAAATAATCCTAATCTTAGGTTATATTTTTCTCAGCTCATTCATTTTCTTCAAAGTTATGCTGTTTTTCATTTTCTAACACATACATTACATACAAGGGAGCCACTTCTATTTTTCAAGATTATATGCCTTTTAGGAATATGGCCAAGAACTCTACATGCCTAGTCTTGTTACCTGACTGACATGCTTTTAAAACAGTCAAAGACTACTGAAATAGAATAAAAGCAATGTTTCACTGTAGAGAAGTTGGGAGAATTCTTAAGAAATGTTTACGTTTCACCATTATGTGCAAAAAAATAATAACAATCCAGCTTTTGGGTAAAGAAAAACTCATACAACATTTTTAAAGCTGTCTTCTCAGAGAGTAATATATCTGTGGATTGGGAAAGTTTTACATAATGTTACCTAAAAGAAAAGTAAAATATTAGTCTGGATATTATAGACTAGCTTATTCCTTAACTGTGTATAGTGAAGAGAAAAATAGGTCACAATATTATCAGTTACCTGAAGATATCAAAAGTGCTAAATATACCTTCAGTAAATACCCAAGGTTAAGTCCTAATGCTATTTCCCATGTTGTCTATGATAAACTGGGTTGGCCCAGGCATCAGTTTGCCTAATTTCCTCTTCTAAAAAAATAGAGATGGATTTCAAGATGTAACAGAGAGCTAGAGCTCAAGAAAGAACCTTCTAAAAACTGAAGTTGTCTAACATTAGATTAGGCTGCTTTGTGCGCTGGACTTTCCCGGCCTTCCCTCTCAAGACAGTGCTCAAGTAGGGAATGCATCCCAGCTCCTCCTCAGATTCTGTTTCTCTTATGACAATGCAACACTTTTAGGTCTTTATATCTGAAACAAGAAGCACTGTAAAGAGAAATGTGTCAGTTGTATGAATTTCCCACCTTTCCAATAGGAAAATTCTGGGCTGAACCACAGGTAGCCTCATAACCATATGTCCAAGCCAATAACGGAGACAGAGAAGTTTGGCCTCTGGGGCACAGGATGTTGGAATAACGTTGCCAATAAGGACATAGGATCAGATTACCACAAGCTAAGGGAAGCTCTTTTCTCTGTTGCAATGCATAGACTGCTCTCAATTTCTCCTCTAGCTCTAGAGTGACTGTAAAATCATTATATTGGGGCTATTTTTATCTCTGTATCCCCAATGCCTACTATAATATCTGTCTTACAGTGAAATGCAATTATTTGAAAAATGAATAAACGAATGGCAGAATGAGCCCTCTCTAAACTATTGACATGGTGACCCTATAATTCTAGTCATGGAGGAAACTATGAAATGTCAGACATTTCACTCCACTCAGGAAAATTTTACACACACACACACACACACACACAAGCTATTTAAACAGTGTAACTTCATATGCAGTTGTTAAACTGAGTGGTCTAGACCTGCTTTGTCCAATACCATAAGCTACTAATCACATGTGATTTCTAAACACTTGTGATGTGCTTGGTCTGAATTGAGATGTGCTGTTAAGTATAAAATATATATTGGGCAGCGCCTATGGCTCAAAAAAGTAGGACGCTGGCCCCATACGCCGGAGGTCACAGGTTCAAACCCAGCCCCGGACATAAACTGCAAAAAAAAAAAAGAAAGAAAGAAAGAAAGAAAGATAGATATATATATATATATATATATATGAAATGATTTGAAGATTTAGTATGAACGAAAGAATGTAAGAGATGTTACTAATAATTTTTATGTTGAAATGGTAGTATTTGGGATATATTAAATTAAAGATATTAATTTTAACATATGTAATTAACATGTTAATTTCATTTTTTATAACTTCCTTGATGTGACAGAAATTTTAAAATTATGCATGTGACTCACATTTGTGGTTCTTATTATATTTTATTGGAGTGTGATGGTCTATTATTAATGAGATTGGCAAAAGGCAGTGTTGGTCAGGGGTGAGGCAGACAGTCAAGGTGTTAGGAATCCCCAATCCAAGATTCAGTGAAATCTGAGCTATTTTTTTGATTAGTACAGTTGGACCAAAGGGAAATATCTTGGGTTGTCAGACCAGCATAACTGAAGACAGACACAATTATGGCATTTGCCTAAGAGCAATGGGCACACCGGTTTCACTGGAATAACAGTTTGTTTTGGGGACTCTGGACGAAAGCTGGAAAGTCAACTGAGGGTCATGTTGAAAGTGATTTCAGTAAAGACTAATGGAATCCTTTTAGAAATGGGGAGCCACCCAGAGTTTTGAAATAGTGTGGTTATGGAGAAAAAAAGCAGTGTTTTTGAAAGCATTGTCAAGTGAGAATGCACATCTTTTGTTGTTGAAGGGTGGTGTCTGAGAATTAGAAGATGGGTTTGGAGGTTTTGAAATAATTCCATCATTCAATGACCAATACATGAGCTGCCTAGGGAGGTGAGATTCATCAGCAAAGTCAGGGCCTTGAATCTCTAGTGTATGTAGTAACACTGACTCAGTGCAGGCCTTGCTTCCTCAACTGGCTAGTAAGAGTAATTATATCCCAGCCCCTGCCTAGTGAGAATAAAGCAGCACTGTGTGCAAAATAAAAAAAAGTGCCTTGAGAAATATAAAGTGCTTTGTGATACTCTAATTCGTATCACTTGTAATACTTTAGTAATAGTGCTAATTCTTCATCTTGTCATAATAATTGTGTCTTACTATTTTAAGTAACTACCAGCATTCAGTTTTAACAAGAAAGGACCTACATTTTTCTTGAGCCAAAGAGCATATCAAAAACAATTGTGAGATTGTTTGAGAATTGATAGGGAAAAGTAAACGGCATATTTTAAATGACAATAATGGTGGCTGTGGGCAAGCAACCGGTTTTCAAACTTGGAGAATTCCTCAAATTTTCAGCTATTTAGTCTTCTAGGTGAGCTATTGGGAGGGAAGGCATAGAGAGCACCTATTATTGAAGGGAAATATAATATTTAGCAGTTTCTTGTGCCTGTTTCGCCCATTCCCCACATTACAAAATAAACACTTAGAGGAAAGTGTTTGTGGTTAAAACGTTTATGCTCAGAGATGTAACCTTAAATTTGTCTTCAAAAGAAACCATTGTTCAGTGTTTTATGGTCCACCAAAAGTGTCACATAATGCTCCTGTTAGCATTTGGGGACAATTAGCTTTACAATTTCACGTTATTTATTATGTAAGACATTACTCGTTACAAAATTAATAGAGATGTTTAAAATCTAAAGATTTTGAAAGGGACCAGGCGCAGTGGCTCACACCTGTAATCCCAGCATTCTGGGAGGCTGAAGCGGGTAGATTGCTTGTGCGCAGGAGTTCCAGACCAACCTGAGCAAAAGTGAGAGCCCATCTGTAAAAACAGCCAGGCATTGTGGCGGGCACCTGTAGTCACTGCTACTAGGGAGGCTGAGGCAAGAGGATCACTTGAGCCCAGGAGCTCGAAGTGCTCTGTGAGCTATGAAGCCATGGCATTCTACCGAGGGCAAAAGTCTCAAACAACAGCAAAAGACGATTTTGAAAATATAATTTTTTTTTTAAAGAAGTTGATAGTGGTAGGGGAAAAAAAGGGAACTTTAGATATTGAGTTCTGAATTAGCACATGTTCTAAATATAGCACAACTATTTTCAACTACCTTCTTCTGCAGAATACTCAAAAGGTTAGTTTTTAGGAAAAGAATTTTAGAATAAATGGCCTAAAGTTTTAACAAAAGGAAAATCTTTGAGGTATATTTCTTCTCTTGATTAGTTGATTAATACAATTTCTAGTGCTAATAAATACATAAAGATAAATTTCCAGGGCAGCACCTCTGGCTCAAAGGAGTAGGGCACCAGCCCCATATGCCGGAGGTGGCAGGTTCAAACCCAGCCCTGGCTAAAAATTGCAAAAAAAAAAAAAAAGAAGAAGATAGAAAAGAAGAAATTTCCTACTGAGCCTCTCTAAAAGTTAAGATTCTAAAATTGGAACAATCTTGCCAAGTGATTCTTCCCAGCCCCACCTACTTGGACAGAAGTCAGGAAAGATATAATTACTTCCACCAATTAGCACTCCCACTTGCTTAAAACCTGAAACCAGTTTTCATCTGGAGCTGAAACACTCAGTGCTCACAAGGTTTCTCATAAACCTCTTAGCCTTCGGCTCTTCCTTTCCATTTAAGAGTCAAACTGATAGCCTACAGTAAGGGCTTGCTTTAGGTAGGTCATCACAAGGAAATTATCTAGATCATTTCCAACTATGCGCAATTATAAAATGAATAACTGAATCTGTCTAATATGCACATGTTTCTTGCAGGACCACTGTGCAGCTGGCCAGGTTGTGCACTGCACAACTCCATGAGGTGCATTCACATAAACTACAGTGTGAACAGTGCCCCCTGGAGTTGTTCAAGGAGCAGCCTACACAATTGTACAGTGGAATACTGTTTCTTTTCTCTGATGGTCTTTCTATGAATGGTAACAGGTCACTTCATATCAAAGTACTTCTTTTCATTTTTTTTTAAGTTCAATGACAGAATTAACATTTAATAAATTATTTACTATGGACTAGAGCTCATAATTTAATCCTCACAACAAAACTATAAGTTAAGTAAAATCATCCCTATTTTACAGAGAAACTGAAAGAGTAATATTCCCAAATTATATGCTGGTATATGTTTGGGATTGGGATTTCAATTCAGGGATTCAGAATCTAGTGTTCAATTTTATATTACCATACTTGACTACAGCCTAAACACCATTTAAAATGAGCTTTTAAGAACACCCGAGGCCAGGGCAATGGCTCACACCTATAATCCTAGCACTCTGGGGGGCTGAGGCAGGTGGATTGCTTGAGCTCAAGAGTTCAAGACCAGCCTGAGCAAAAATGAGACCTGAACTCTACTAAAAATAGAAAAATTAGCCAGGCATGGTGATTCACTTCTTTACTTCCAAGCACTCAAGAGGCTGAAGCAGGAGGATCACTTGAGCTCAAGAGTGTAAGGTTGCAATGAGCTGTGATGATACCATGCAGTCTACTCAGAGCAACAGAACAGGATTCTGTCTCAAAAAAAAAAAAATAAATAAAAATAAAGAAAATCCAAGAATATTTGTTTCTTTTAGCATCTCTATCATGACATAAAGTTTAACTTTCTCAATTTAGTTAACTCTAAAAATCAATTATTGAAAATAGAATTTTCCAAAACTAAATAACAACTTTCTAAGTCATTACACATATACCATTTTTGTTCAATTAAGGAATTTGTCTCAATAAATATGATTATTATAATGTCTTGGTGTTTTAAATTTTAAATTCAAAAAGTCAATGTATTAAGAAAGAATAAGTTGCTCATTTCTTCTGAACTGTACTTATATAATTTGTTCAACAAATGTCTAAACACCCCCATGATCTGATGCATTCACAATCGTTGTATAGTACCAATTACAGAAATATCACCAACCTATGTATATTTTGCAACTTTTCGAAAAAATTAATAAATACAAAATCACATTTAAAACTTATAATGATTTCTTTGCATTTTCTAATTCATTCTACAAATTTCCCAGAGAGAAATATTTATTTTAAACATTAGAAGAGCAGTCATACCCAGACCCTGCTGGGACACACTTCCTGTGAAGTGTCTCAAAATGTTGACCAAATTTACTTAAATAGCACGTGTTATTAGACATGGTTTTTAAAAGTCTGGTCACCCATATCCTCAAATTATATTTATTTTATATCTACCATATTTAATAGTAACCTTAATGGTACAACAATATACATTTTTATTAGCAAATTAGGAATGTGATGTCAAGTTACATTATTTCACATACTTCTCAAATTTCATAATCAGGTTTGACTTTTTTTTTTTTTTTGAGACAGTCTCACTTTGTCACTTTTGGTAGAGTGCTGTGGTGTCATAGCTTGCAGCAACCTCAAACATTGGGGCTTAAATGATTCTCTTGCCTCAGCTTCCCAAGTAGCTGGGACTACAGGTGCCTGCCACAACGCCCGGCTATTTTTACAGATGGGGTCTCACTTTCACTCTGGCTGGTCTTGAACCTCTGAGTTTAGGCAATCCACTCGCCTCGGTGGCTTATGGGCGTGAGCCACCACACCTGGCCTGTCAGATTTGATTTTAATAAAACATTTCCAATTCCTATCTATCCTAAAGCCTTTAGGCTATATTGATGTTTTAGAAATCATATAATTAATATTTACAAAGCAACCAGAAAAACCATAGTACAAAAAGCAAAGTACAGAAATTCTCAAGATAAGTGGTGCTTTTTCCACATTGGTATTCTCAATCCAGGCCACCAAAAGAGAAAACTTAGCTGATTTAAATTGTCAGAAAACATTTAAATATTTATTACTTGATTTAGCCATTCCACAATGTATGCATGTCTCAAAACAACATGTTGTGCATGGTATATACCACATACAGTTTTTGTCAAAATAAATTAACAAGTGACCTCATTTTTTAAATATTCAAAATAATTATAGTAGCAAATTAAAACAAGTATATATTGCATTAAGTATTAATTAACAAAAATAACTTAAGCTTAAAAAAAAATCCTAAATACAATGCTGTGATTACATTTCTAAATATCTAAAGAGCATTGCAATATTCAGAAATGTTTCTTATCAACTACTGCATACTCCAAGAAGCACCAAAAAAGAAAAATTCACATTTCTACAATGTTTCTCAAAATTAGGGAACATTTTTTGTGGTCTAACTTCAAAAGAAAGCATAGGGAAGAGTAAGGAGTTAGGCTAAATAACTTCTTTAAGGGATCTGATTCTATGAAAAGATCAGACAATATTAACTCCCCAGAGTTTAGGATTTGTCCTTCCCTTGCTTCCCAGGATAACAGAAATTGTACCTTAATGTCTCCTAGAAGAATCATTCTTCATGGGGCTAGTACCAACATGATTCATATTTTCTGGATGACTCTTTCCAATTTTCCAGTAAAGGGGAGCACGCCCGGTTCATCCCTTCCCTCACGTGTGGCTGAGTTGTTCTCATGAACTGGGAAAGAAGTTGTACACCACTCAGGTCTTCTCTCCCCAATAACTCATGGTATTGCTTAAGGAAGAGCAGCACAGCGATAAAATCATTTTGAGACACCTTATAACCACATGTATTTGTTCTTCTTCAGGACAATCTGAACACATGCTCTTTGAAATCAGATTTTCAGCTGAAATGTTTAGAATGGAAGGGTCCTGACATCCTGTGCCTGACATAGTTGCTCCTTTGGGTCAGACTTGGACTTGTCTAGTCATTATAATTCTAGAAAATAAACAATGTAATAAATCTATATTGTTTCAGGAGTAACCACTGACTTTAGCTAGATATATTAATAAATCTAAATTGACTGCCATAGAACTTTCTTCCTATCACTCCTTTTTTTTTCTTTATACCAACTTTGGTTAGAATCTAGTGTAGCAGTGGTGTACAAGCTCTGCAGTCAGGCTGAAGTCCAAATCCTGGGTCTACCAGACCTGTTAGTTGAGGCAAAGTATTCATCTTCTCATGTCTCCATTTCTTCATCCATAAACTAGAGATTATAAGAATAGAGTATAACAGAGTCTCTTTCCCATAGCTGTTGTAAGTATTAAATGAGATAATAAGTATAAAGCTCTAGGAAAAACACACGACATAGAGACCATGGAATAAACATTAGCTACTATTATCACTCTTCTAAATCTTTTTCTTCTGGTTTATTTTCAGCAATCATTGTCCTACCAAATTCTCTTTAGTTCAGATAATCAATGGATCAGCAAATAGTTGTTTTATTTTATTTATTTATTTATTTATTTATTTAGAGGCAGAGTTTCACTTTGTAACCCTTGGTAGAGTGCCATGGCATCACAGCTCACAATAACCTCAAACTCTTGGGCTTAAGTGATTCTGTTGCCTCAGCCTCCCAAGTGGCTGGGACTATAGGCACCTGCCACAATGCCCAGCTATTTTTAGAGACGAGGTCTCCTTCTGGCTCATGCTACTCTCTAATTCCCGAGCTCAAGCAATCTACCCACCACCTCTGTCTCCCAGAGTGCTAGTATTACAGGAGTAAGCCACTGCGCCTGGCCTCAAATAATTTTTTTAAACACCTGATGAGAGACAGGTATTGTGAAGGTTGCAAGAAAAAAAATATGCAAAAGCACTGATTTGAAAAGTTTGAAAAGTTTACAGTTCTCTTAGCTTAGTACAGATGTTCTTTCATGCACATAAAAACAATAATTAATAATAAACCATGGTAAACCTTCATGGGCTGAATTACATGGTGCAGAATATGTGTTGTACAAACTCAGAAAAGAAATAATCAGAAAGACAGTTTCACAGAGGTTGTTGGAACTTAAATGGATCTTAAAGGATGGATAATATTTAGGTGGGTGGAAGAGAAAGAAGAATGCATTCCAGGTGGAAAGCAAGATGGGAAATGATACAGATGACAGTCCTCCCATACATTTTTCAGAAAGTGAGGGCCCTTACCTTCCTGGTTTTATTTCATCCTAACTTAATTTTTTTCTTACCAGTTCACAAATTAAGTTCAGAGTTTAAAGTGAAGAAATAAGGCGGAGATTAACAGATCTATGTCTCACAGCAAACAGTATTTGTGAATAGAATAGCATGCCTTCATCTTTAATGTTCTGTTCTCTAAACCAGCCTAGTTCCATTTTATCCTCTCCGCTCTTGTGCAATTAAAGAAAATATTCTGTAATTGCAGATAACTAATACAGGATTGCCTTCTTACAAGTCAGTGGGGCTGTGCTAGTTTTTAATAACCCCGATAGCCACTTTCTGAATTTTATCAGGACGATGTTCACCATTGTTTCCCAAAGCAATGGCTTCCATAGCTTCTGGGAACTGTTTGTAGAACATCCAGAACTGGAAGAACTTGTTTATATTGAGAGCAAAATTCCTTTTCCCAGTAGGAATTTACCTTTGAATACTGCTTCTCCAAACCCACTTCTTTTAAAATAGAAACTAATTACTATATGTACAACAAAATGTAGTAATCAGAATTATTAGCTTTACGTAATTACTTATGAGAAGAATTCACATTTAATTTGACTTTATTTAAATGTCTGCAGGTGGTCATATTGGTTCATGGAGAATTGCACATAGAGGTAAAGTATGAAAAAATATTTTGTACTTACAATAGTTTAGTTTAAAAACTTAAAATTGTGTATAGAAAAAATAAATATTTAATGCTTCAAAGTATTTGATAATTTAAAAATAGAATTCAAGCAACTAATCCAACAATATTTAAAAACTAGTCATCTTTAAATGTCATTATTATAATTTTATTCTTTTTTTGTATCTTAAATCGACTTACCAAATTCTATATGCCCAGATAGTTAGATATTATAGAATATATAAAGGAAATATAAAATATGATTAAATTTAAATATTAAAATCATATATATTTATAATTATTTTATAGTTCATACAGCTTAATAGTTATTTAATGTTTTTGCCTAAGTGTCAGGGTAGAGCAAATTAAACATCTAACACTCTTAGATATCCTTAAACATAGGGGCTTCCTCAACCTAGGTATCTATAATCAATATTCAAAGTAAAAATTTCCATTAACATATGTAATAAATGGAATCCCTTTTTGTGTAAGACTAAAAGACAGCACGAAGAAGACAGGACAGCAGTGCAACATACCAAAGGAAGGTATAAACGTGAATGGGTCAAGTTTGCAAAACCCTGCAGAGAAAGAGAAGACAACTCAAAAAGAAACCCAATTGCCAAGGTAAGGTGTGTCCACAGGGCAGCGTGAGTTTCTAGAATAAATGTATAACATGTAAATTAAAATAACATTCCAATTCCAACTAGCAAAATACAGGAGAGTCTACAGAACGAATGAACTGGTGTCTTCAATAAAAATAGTATAATAAGAATATTAAGGAGAAGAAGACAGAGCAAGAAAAAGAGGTAGACGGAAATAGTTTTGGAGTCGTAAAAAAAGAATTGCTACATATATTGATGATATGTATCAGCTTCGTTATACTAGTCTAACTTCATATATATTTGAAATTTTCCCCATTAAAAAGCTTCAAATTATAATAAAAAGTAATTCATTTTGATACACATTTAACACCTATCCGGGATCTCCGATCTTTTTTCTTTTCTACTGCACACTGGACAAAGAAGAGTTATCTTGGGCCACACACTAAATACACAAACACTAACAACAGCTGATGAGCAAAAAATAGAAAAAGGTCCATGCACACTTTTGTGATATCAGCACCACAGAAAAGCAAAACAGTCCACAAATAATCCACATGTGGCCATGGGCTACAGGTTGAAAACCCCTGTATCCCATTCTCTCCAATCCTCCGTATTTAAGCTAAATAAGCATCTTTTTTTTTTTTTTTTTTTTTTTTAATGTTGCCAGGTAAGGACAGAATCTTTGGGAGTAGCCTTGTCAATATGAAATGCTCTTGACCTTCTCTCAACAGTTTAACATTATCCCACAGCCACATTTTGAGCAAATATTCCAAAGCCAAAATGATTAACAGATATTGGTCCAGGCTGGTTGGCGGAAGCAACGGTTGGATTTTATTTCGTATTCCCAGTACCTATCAAGGCAAAAAAATAAATGGCACAGTGTCAAAAAGAGTGAATCAAATGAAGGGTGCCTTTCAACTGTGGAGGTGGGGGTGGGAGGAAGAGGCCTGAAGGACGTTTACCTCAACATTGTGTGTATTCTTGGCTACAGATTACCTCAGATTACCAAGCAACCCAGAAAATTACCTACCAAATTTCTGGAGTGGGAATTGATCAGCGGCCTTTTGGAATCTTTGTTGTTGATAAAAACACGGGCGAGATCAACATAACAGCCATAGTTGACCGAGAGGAAACCCCAAGCTTCCTGGTGAGCTGTCTTCCTCAGGATCGGGCTCCCCTTCTCCCTGTGCACCACAGCTTTAGAAAGTGGCACTTCTCTACAGGTGTAGTTGGACTAAAGATTGGTACAGGAATCAAGCTGCAAACAGATAACAATATTAGTCCCACCACAAAGAGCCCCCCTGCTTACAGTTTGTGAGCCTGAAGGAACACACCAGTAGCACATGCCAAACTCCAGCATGCAGCTTGCTGTGAGACAGCCTCAGCCTGGAGGAAGGGGCAGCGTGCCCAGCTGCTCTGCCCACAGAGAGCACCTTTCTTCACTTTCTTTATTTACCCTTTGGAGAAATAGTTTTCTCCTTTGCACAAAATGTCTGTATATGCCAGCAGGGGCCTTCCTACATATTTCCATAGGCTTTAACACTATGCAAAGTTTGTATAATAGTAATTCACATGGTCACTCTATTTCCAGATCACATGCCGGGCTCTAAATGCTCTGGGACAAGATGTAGAGCAACCACTTATACTAACGGTCAAAATTTTGGATGTTAATGATAATCCGCCAGTATTTTCACAAAGCATATTCATGGGTGAAATTGAAGAAAATAGTGCTGCCAGTAAGTCTTTTATAGTACCTATCACTTCCAATTTATCTATTTTTAAATAGAAGTATCATTGTAGTATATCATTCTTATAACTAATTTATTCTCCTAGTTTTTTCAGTAGTTTGGAAAAAAATTCATCAAGGGAATCTAGATCTGACCAGGCAGAATTAATGGCTCACACCTGTAATTCGAGCCTCGGAGGCTGAGGGTGGGTGGACCTCCTAAGCTCAGTGAGACCTTCTCTCTAATTAAAAAAAAAAAAAAATAGAAAAACTAGCCAGACATGGTGGCACATGTCTGTAGTCCCAGCCTCTATGGGAGGTTGAGGCCAGAGGGTAGCTTGAGCCCAGAAGCTTGAGGTTGCTGTGAGCTATGATGGTATGGCACTCTATCCTGGAACAACAGAGTGAGACTGTGTCTCAAAAAAAAAAAGGGTAATCTAGGTCTTCCTTTATAGAATGTGTAGTCAAGCTAATTGTCTACTACCACTATATTTCTAGGTTATAGTCCTGTTTTCCGGTTAATAGGCTTTTATTCTATATATACAAGTTACGTGAGTATCAGACAGCCACAGAGCCAGCCTTTGCCAGCCTGGATTCATCAGCTGGGATTTTTTAGATTATAAGCACAGAGATATACTCACATTACCTGGATAATTTGAGAAAAAGGAGAAATATAAAACCATCAAGGAAAGAAATAAAGACAGAAAAAAGCCTCAACCTCAACAAAGCCAAGGCTTAGAGAAAACTGAAGGACTTTTATGGAAGGTAGCACAGTTCTACTTGGTTAGAAAAGACAGAAAGGAATGTGCAATTTTTTTTTTCTTTTGAGCATGTAGATGGTTCTAAAATATTAAAAAACAAGAATTGATATGAATTGGTATTGAACATTTAATGTGAACACAAGGTCCATCTTGGCATATTCTCTAATGAACGTTTTTCTGTATTCGCAGACACCCTAGTGATGATACTAAACGCCACAGATGCTGATGAACCAAATCATTTAAATTCTAAAATCGCCTTCAAAATTGTCTCTCAGGAACCCGCAGGCATACCCATGTTCCTCCTAAGCCGAAACACTGGGGAAATCCGTACTTTAACCAGTTCTCTTGACCGAGAGGTACAGGCATTTGGGACACATTTATAATAAAGGGTTTGTAAGAAAGCCAACATCACTTTACCTGATTATAAAAGAAGAGAAATGAGGTTCCCAGGATTCAACAGGGCCAATCTCGGGGAACTGTTTACCTTGTTCAGTGTAATTTTGGTGAGGTGGGATGTGCACCAGGCATGTGCACAATCAGCTAAACCTATCACTGGAAGTTGCAGCAGAGAAGGAAAAGTAAGCAGTGGCATTCATGGTCAAAGACTGCACTGTGACTAATTCCCCATATGCCAGAGGAAAAATGAATTTCTTAAATGAAGGGAGAAATTTCTATTTGGAATCAAGCCTGCTTTAACATCACACTTTTTCTCCTGACTTCTTTTAACTTTACCTGTTTAGTGTTCACTAAACAATCTTCTTCCCCTTCTCTCTTCTCCCCGACACCTCCACCACCACCTGCCATGTCCACCACCGCCAGCTATCCTGGCAGACTCTGGACTACTTTTGTACCAATCATTTTTCCCAGTAGGCTTACAGGAAAACTCTATCCATTGACCATTTTTGCTCTCAGTATATAGTATTGCTTTGCCATAAGAAGCTCACAAAAAAGACTGTGTCCTAGCCCCTTACAAATTTCCACTGACCCCACAAACCTCTCCTACGTGATCTTGCATATTTTCAACTCCTTACCCATAGGAAGCAATTTGTTTCCATTCATATGCTTGGAGGCTAATTATTTTCCTTTAATTTCCCCTCCAAATTTAGCAATTTGGCAGCTATCACCTGCTTGTGAGTGGTGCAGACAAAGACGGAGAAGGACTATCGACTCAATGTGAATGTAGCATTAAAGTGAAAGACGTCAACGACAACTTCCCAATACTCAGAGACTCTCAGGTGCACCCACTGCTCCTTACAGATCATTTTAATATATATTAAATAATTTTCCATCCTAATTCAGTATTTGTTTATTTGTTGTCTTTAAGTTTTCTGCACTTTTCTTTTAAAAAAATAAGCTTTTTTAAAATATAAGAATTCAGTCACCAGCAAGAAGGCAATATATAATTTAAGAATTATTAATACCTTTGAGAATAAAAGATAATCCTTTTAGTTAAAACATAGCACTGAGTCTTTTTTTAATATTAATCCATAACTCTGTACATTTGCGGGGTGCAACGTGCTGATCTGATATACAAGGTGGAATGCTTACATCAAACTGATTACCTAGCACTGAGTGTTAAATTCTGCTTCTCTCCTTTTCAGTATTCAGCACGTATCGAGGAAAATACTTTAAGTTCTGACTTACTGCGATTTCACGTAACAGATCTGGATGAAGAGTATACAGACAATTGGCTTGCAGAGTATTTCTTTACCTCTGGGAATGAAGGGAATTGGTTTGAAATACACACTGACCCCAGAACTAATGAAGGCATTCTCAGGCTTGTTAAGGTAAGGTCCGAGTTCCCTTCATTGGTAAAAGTGTTACATTAACCAAAACTATCATTTCTACAAATAAAAATTCTTTATTTATAATACCATTTCATTATAGAAAACATATCAAAGTAGATAGAATTTTTTTTAAAGCCCCTTCTTTCTTTCCAAGCTATTGTATCTTCTATAGTAAACACAAACATAAAATCTCCTCACAGCTCCATTACCTAAAAATAATCTCTCATAACATGTGGGTTTCTTTCCTTCCAAGCTATTGTACCTTCTACAGTAAACAAACATACTCGTATACTCTGGTTGTGTAGAATTTCAGCACCTACTCCTGTATTATGGGTGTGCATGCCATAAAAACAAGAAAGCAAAACACATTTCTTGACTGATCTCATTCACTACAGTTGGGTTGAAGTTAGGAAGAGATAAAAATACATGGAATTGTGGCTTGCAAATTTGTCAACCGGTTTTAGATGGATTAGCTACAGTCAACAAAGAAAAAAATTCAAATTTTCCAAAAAAATTAGGAATGTATGAACGAAATCTGCAAAATAAAAAAATAACTGAGTAGGCTCCGTGCCTATAGCTCAGCAACTGGCACGCCAGCCACAATCACCAGAGCAGGCAGGTTCGAATCCAGCCCAGGCCTGCCAAACAACAGTGAAAACTACAACAAAAAAATAGCTGGGTGTTGGGGAGGGTGCCTATAGTTCCAGCTACTTGGGAGGCTGAGGCAAAAGAATCACTTAAGCCCAAGAGTTTGAGGTTGCTGTGAGCTGTGATGCCATAGCACTCTACCTTGGACTACATAGTGAGACTCTGTCTCAAAAAAAAAAAAAAAAAAAAAAAAGACTGAGTAAAGCTTCTATTTAACGTGCTTGGCCACAATAGACTCCCCCCATCTGTAAAAATACAAGGATACTTGAATACTTGCTGAAAATGGTACAGACTAAAAGAAACAACCACTACTCTGGCCTATTTCTTGACATAAAACTTTGAACTCTATGGGAGTTTTTTTAATTTCTTGAGTCCAGTGGAGGTATAGACCCATCATCTTCCCTTAACTAGGAAACAGCTATGCACACAGCTCCTTTTCACTCTGCATTTCCGCCATCCCGACTTGCAATACCTCCCAATAGATGTCTGACCTCCTCTCTCTTACCTGTTCACTACCACCTTTAACTTAAAAGCAATTTGGACTACTTGCCCTGCCTCTCTATTGGCTGTGAAGTTGGTCCTCAACTCTGATTTCCCACTCATATCACCTGTAACTTTTCCTAGCCATTGGAGATGAAGGAACTATTAGTTCAATTGGCCAAGAATGGAGAAGCCCAGGCAGCAGCAGTCTGCAAGGGCTCCTGGAACGTGCAACCAGGGTTGCTAACACCTGCTGGCCTTTGAAATGAAGGCCAGCCTCTTCCTAGTTACACACAGGCCATTCACCATCTGCAGCCATCCACTCCCTGTCACCTGCTGTACCTATGGGCATTTGCAAGTGCATTCACCTGTGCCTGGCTAACTTCTCAGCGTTCTTCCACACTCAGCTCAGATGAAAATCTCTCAGAAGCATTTCCTACCTCCCCTGAGTTGAATTATTCCCTTACTTTCACACGTAGACTCTCTAACCTCTTTTGTCTCTTACCTCTTGTATTATAGTTACCTGTGTAAACATCTTTCTCTTGCACTCTGCAGGGAAATGCTTGAGCAAACAAAACCAGTCATTGCGAAAGGAAAACTTCAATCCAGATCTCTCACCTTAATTATTTTCAGTAATATACAAATGTAACAAAAATAAGTATTTCCTTACCTTTTACCCTCAAAAAGAAAGAAAGAAAGAAAGAAGGAAGGAAAGAAAGAAAGAAAGAAAGAACGAACTAGTGAATGAATGGGGGGGGAAAGCTATCCCAGCATTCCTCAGGCCTTGATTTTTGTTTGACCTCAGTAAGGGGAACAAACAATTGGGTATCATGCAAGACCTGCAGATGGTTCTACAAAGAGTTGGTGGGCCACCCAACTCACTACTTACAGAGGTCTACTTGCCCACCAATATTATTAAAATAGGTTGCCTGAGCCACATAGGAATTTTTAAAGTCAGGAAAGACATTATTGCACATGAACCAATGAATATTCTGTGAATGACCATAGCTCTCAGTGATAGGAATGCATTATGGGTCTTAGATGGTTCACCCCTCAATACACTTTGATCAGTAAGGCATTTGTTCGAAAGTGGAAAGTTGAGGATAAGAGAAATTGAATCATTAGGTCCTGAGTCACACAAATACTTAGTAGAACCAGGACTCAAACTATGTTACTTTAGCAAATTTAGTATTCTTTCCGCTGTACCTCCCAGCCTAAAGAGAATATAATGATATTTTGCTAGTCGAAAAAGAGATACCCTGCTTTGTAAACACCAGTTGCCAAACTGAAATCTCATACGTTAACAATTCTAAAGCTTTCTCTCTCTCAATGTTATGATGATTTCTGAATCTGTGTTGCTCTATAAAAACAAAGGGGTCCGTTCAAGGCCTCTCACATGGAGTCCTCTTGTCCTCTACTGGGTTTTGCAGGATGGTATTTTTGCGATACTTCCTTTCTTCTCATTTTATTTTTACTCCAGGCCCTAGATTATGAACAACTACAAAGCCTGCAATTCAGTATTGCTGTCAGAAATAAAGCTGCATTTCACCAATCTGTAATTTCTAAATATCGAGTTCAGTCAACACCAGTCACAATTCAGGTAATAAATGTAAGAGAAGGAATTGCATTTCGTCCCACTTCCCAGACATTTGTAGTGAAAAAAGGCACAAGTAGTAAAAAATTGGTGGATTACATCCTGGGAACCTATCAAGCCTTCGATGAAGACACTGGCAAAGCAGCTTCAAATGTCAAGTAAGACTATTTTTAAGATATTACTTCTTCCTGTACTTTTAATCTATAAACTATTACAACCTAACACAACACAAAGACTATTACATACCAAGAATAGAGATGCAAAGTTGACAAAAATAAGAAACCAGGTAACTCAAGAAGTGACGTGTAGCTAAATCCATTCAAATATATTTATCAGCCAGCTTGAGCAAGAGTGAGACCCCCATCTCTACAAAAATGTTAAAAAGTTAGCCAGGCATGGTGGCACATACCTGTAGTCCCAGGTACTTGAGAGGCCGAGGCAGAAAGATTGGTTGAGTACAGATGTTTGAGGTTGCAGTGGGCGGTGATAACACCACTGTACTCTAGCCTGGACAACAGAGGAAGAGCTTGTCTCAAAAAAATAAAAAGGAATATATTGCATTGGGAGCACAGATAACATAAGTATAAGATATGGTAGAAGAATGCTTTAGGCTCTCAAGAGAAAGTAGGAAAAATGAACCTCATTTAAACTTCAAGGTGAGCCTTATAAAAAAGTAGAAGAAAACCAGAAGGATTATGTTTTAATCACATAAAACGGTATTTATGACGACATATATGCCTAAAATGTAAAAGCACCATGCAAAATAATTGTTATTATTTTTCAAGGACATAGGTGTTTTATTTTATTATGCAGAGTAGAATTGAAAAAACAGGCTCATAAATACTTAAGGATCATAAACTATGACTTGTCCATGCTATGTTAAATTTCAGTCACTTTTTATAAAAGCATTGTCTTACATTAAGTATAAATATGTTAAATATAAAATCATTTTCATTAAATATATAACATCCCATATTTGAAAAAACACTATTTTTTTTCTGTTATAAAATAGATACATGATGGGACGTAATGATGGTGGTTTCCTGATGATTGATTCAAAAACTGCTCAGATCAAATTTGTCAAAAACTTGGATCGAGATTCCACTTTCATACTTAACAAAACAATCATAGCTGAGGTTCTGGCCATAGATGGTAAGAAAAGTATTTGAATCATCTTTAGAGAAATACTATACCAACTGACATTTCTTAATATACAGATGATTATGATTATCTGACAGGTTATCTTTATCACTAGACAGAGATAATTGCTTGCAGGTCTTGTCTCAAATCTGGAGCAGCTGAATCCAAGGCAAAATACTGAGAATTTCAACTTCTTAGTGGAGTTTATCATACCAGTGAATTCTCTGTGTTTTCTCTCTCCGGTTTGCTGTGGTTGAGGCATGAATTTTTTGACCCACAGAGATTCCTGGGTTTGAGAAGATGGGTAAAATTTATAGAAAAAGGCCACCAGGGAAGCTGAGCTCAAATGTGAGAAGCTTTTACAAGATACCCATGAAACCTCACATGCTTACATTATTAAACAATAAAATGTCCTCTTCTGGAATATTTTAAAATAGTATTCATTAAATGTGTATATTTCCCCCAAGTATAAATTAATTTATCTTTAAGGGAATGAACAAGCACTCCTAATAAACAAACAAAAATCAAAAATATTACTATTAGGGAAAACAGAAAAAAGTACTAACTGTAACAAAAGAAATGATTCATTATCCCACTATGAAGAGGGTTTTTTTTAATTGTTTTTGGATTGTCGGCATTTTAAAATGTTCTTCAATCAAATTTTGTATCTTGGATAACAAAAATCATTTATCTCAAAAAAATTAATAAATAAAAATCATTTATCTCAAATGCTTTGGCAGAAGCTTTAGAAACAAAAATCTTCCACACATTGATTACAAATGAAATCAACACATTTAAGACAGATCATATTTTTGTGTTGATTTCATTTGTAATTAGCTGATTTATCACCTTACAGGTTTTGATTGCTAGTATATTAAATTACTAATTAAAGGCACCAGTAAGTTTGATAACTTTAGATTTGCTTTTTTACAACATAGGATGACATCTTTTTATTTCTAAAATATGAGATACGGTTTCTTTTGAGAAGACACAGTAACTCAGCTGCATAAAAGAGAAATGTCAAAGATTCCCCCTTTTTGTACAACTTTGTTCTACATATGTCTTCAACTCTAAAATGTTATTCCTACAGAAACCACGGGTAAAACTTCTACAGGCACCGTACGTGTTGAAATACCCAATTTTAGTGAAAATTGTCCAACAGTTGTCCTTGAAAAGGAAGCAGTTTGCAGTTCCTCTCCTGTGGTCGTCTCCGTTAGAACACTGGGTAATGTTAAATACACTGGTCCTTACACAATTTCACTGGAGGAGCCGCCTCTGAAGCTGCCAGCCATGTGGAGTATCACGACACTCAATGGTGAGTAACAGTCAAGTTGCTTCCATGAATGAGAAAAGCACCTTCTTTATATTTGCAGAAATACAAGGGAGCTCGTTTGAGAGCAGGTCCTTCCCAAGAGTAATTAAAAAGATTCTTTGCAAAGAATATGTCGTCCTTGCCTTGTAAAGTCTCTCTTCCGAAAAGAAAAGGAATGAAATTATATGTTAGTACCATTTAACATTTTCTGGTTTTAATCATTTTTACTTTTCAATTACTGTTTGAAATATGTTCATCTCTATCTCCATATTGCCTAAAACATAGATGAGAGTCAGGAATCTCTTTTACCACAGAACTGTCTAAATTTCAAAATCCATGCATTGTCTCTGATGGGGTGATCTGTGAGCACCCATAGAGCATTGCGGGAGTCAGCCTCCTCAGGCTCAGGGGAAGCCACTTAGAGGGTCACTAGTCAGGAACCTGGAGAGCTTGTTTGGATGACTGAAATTTGTAAACCCATTAGCCAGTGGGGAAGGGCTAACCTATCCTTCTTTTTTCCCTAAACTTTATCATACGCATTTTGCATTATCTATGTTTTCCTGAAGTCTCCTGGAAACAGACCCCAGACATCTTCCTCCTCTCTGGGTTTCAGAGCGAGCATCAGCCCACTTAAAATCCCCTGTGAACCAGCTCCCTTGCCCCGAGCTCTTTTCAGCCTCACTTCCCTTCACGAATGTGCTTTCAGCTGTACCTTCAGAGCTCAGCCTCAGCCATCGCCTGAGTTACCACGGGCAGCTTGTTCTCCAGAGCCATCGCCCCTGAGTCTTCCTGATCCCAGTGCAGAGACTGAGCTCCACACTGTGCATGGAGCAGTTAGCTCCAAATGAGTTTACAGGATGCGTGACCAGTGAAGAGGCCGCAATAGAAAGATCAGAGAGGGCCCAGACGCAGCACTGGACAGATCTGCTCAGGGGACGCTGGACTGGGAGGGCAAGGCAGGATGTCAAAGGGCATGGAGGGGTCAGAAATGATTCAAGCCACACAGGACTGAAGCTTACGAGAACAGCCACTGGGTCTCACTTAGAAAAGGGCCACGTAGCAACGGAGAGTGGGGAACAATTTATGCTCAGGCAACAGGGAACCCTGTACAGCAGAATGGGAGAGAACTGAGCCGAGTAGTTGAGGTAGCTGCAGCCAAAGCTCAAACTCAGGCGTGGTGAGTCAGACGTTGGGAACAGAGAGTGAGGGGCAGACGTCCACTCTGGGGCCACACAAGCCTGGGCAGGGGTGCAGACATTCAGGAGAGTGGTCAGGCCCCAAAGGAGGGGAGCCTGGCATTTAAAGGACCCCCACTTCCCATCCTTTTTAGAGGGAAAGGCAGGGAAAGACTGAGTGCCTTGTGTGACAATAACAGCCCTGGAGGAGGACGAGAAAGTAGGTGGCACTATTGGTGGCAAACACTAGCTCGACCAGCCAAAATAAGTAGTTTTAAGAGTGAAAGACATGGCTATGATTTGAATGTGTGCCTCAAAGTTCATGTGTTGAAAATTAAATCCTCAATCAACAGTGTCCAGAGATGAGACCATTAAGAGGTAGTTAGTTACTGGGGGCTCTGTCCTCCTGGATAGATTCATGTCATTATTACAAGAGTGAGCCCAGGTCCCTCTTGCTCTCTCACACCCACTTGACCTTCCATCACAGGATGATGAAGGAAGAAGACCCTCATCAGCTTCTGGCACCTTGACCTTGGACTTCTCAGCCTGCAGAATTGAGAGAAACAAATTTATTTTCTTTTTTAAACATTTCTTTTTTCCTTGATCAGGCTCAGGTGAGGTTCAAACTTGCCGCCCCCCACCTGCAGGGCCAGTGCTCTATCTACTGAGTTACGGTGCCCAGCTTAAATTTCCTTTTTTATAACTTATCCAGCCTGTGGTATTCTATTAGAGCTACACAAAACAGACTAAGAGACCCGTGTTCTACTATTGATCTGCGTGATTGTTTCCCTACAGCTACCTCAGCACTCCTCAAAGCCCAGCAACAGGTGTCTCCTGGAGTGTACAGAATCCCCCTGGTCATTATGGACAACGAGGACAATCGGTGTGAGACACCAGAGACCCTGACCCTGGAAGTCTGTCGATGTGACTACAGGGACACCTGTGGAACTTATGACCCAATGATGGACCCTAACACCAGGGATAGAAATCCAGCCTCAGGGAGGCTGGGGCCTGCTGCCATCGGCCTACTGCTCCTTGGTCTCCTGATGCTGCTCTGTGAGTATGGAGGTGCTTTATTCTCTGTTGGATGGGGTGTCCCCATCTGCAAAGGCCTCATGCTGCCCTGATCATCTGTGCCATGAGGGAAGACTCGTTCTCCGTTGTTTTATGGGCAAAGCTAGGGAGAAATGGTATTTCTAGTAAGAATCTGAAATGTTTAACTTGCTACAATCTATGTTAATACAGCAAAACAAGTCATGTATATCAGACTTTGAGAGAAAGTGCAGGATGGCTGGGCACATTCCTCACACTTATAACCCTAGCACCCAGGGAAGCCCCCGATTGCTTGAACTCGGGGGTTCGAGACCAGCCTGAGCAAGAGTGGCTAATAAAAAAAATTAGCCGGGAGTTGTGGTGGGTGCCTGTAGTCCCAGCTCCTCAAGTAGCTATGAGCTATGATACCATGGCACTCTAGCCTGGGCAACAAAGTGAGACTATGTCTCAAAAAAAAGGGGAAGGGAAGGGAAGGGAAGGGAAGGGGAGGGAAGGGGAGGGGAGGGGAGGGAAGGGAAGGGAAGGAAAGGGAAGGGAAAGGAAAAGGGAGTACAAGTTAATCAAGAGGGGAGAAAACAAATTATGAAGACTCTCTACACACCACCAGTGTGTTGGATAATGCACACAGATATAGCATAGGGTGTGAGAAGTTCTTGTTTAACCCAGCATTTCCTCAGAAGACACGACCACCTAAATACACATACCCCCTCTAAGACTTTCACACTTGTTATGATTGAATTTATTAAAAACATTTAGGAAAGCTATTCACAAGTATTTCTCAATAAAAGTAAAACTTATTTTATTCAACATATGTGTTTCTGAAAAGTCACATTTGTATCAAAATCTTGTGAGTCAAATACTATTTTAAATGTAAGAGGTCTCTATTTAAAAAAACTTCCTGGAAAATCATTGTATAAATGAGAGAAAGCTCTAAAAAATTTACAATATCTTTCCTAATTTATTAAAAAATAGTGGAATTTTAGAGTTAAAATTAATTTTTATGATAAATTCTACTTCAAACCTTTTGTTAAAGTTTTTGAAATTTATGAAATATTTTAAAACCACAAAAAGTAGAGAAAGTTACATGACAAGCACACATGTAACATTACTTAGACTTAACAGATATTAATGTGTTGCCATATTTGTTCAGGCTTTTTTTTTTTTTTTTGCAGTTTTTGGCCAGGGCTGGTTGTGAACCCGCCACCTCCGGCATATGGGGCTGACGCCCTACTCCTTTGAGCCATAGACACCATCCCCCCAGGTCTCTTTTTTTAATAGAGAGAAATAAATTGCTATAGATACAGCTAGCAGCTTCCCACACCTGCTATGTTTTTCTCTTCCTCCTTCCCTCAAAGCATTTATTGCTCTGAAGTTATTATGCATTATTTCGTTTATTAGCTGAAATTGACACTCAAAGATTCAGTTTTTCAATATCATGTAAGTCAACTTCAACAACAATGATTTTTCAAGTGCCTCTATATGATTTGTTATGTTAGCTTCAAGCTGAATAGGAAACACGATTTTAGTTTCCATGCAGTTCACAGACTTACACAGGTCCAACTCTATGGGAAAAATCATATCACGATAAAGCTGTATAGAAATGACTACAAAAGGATATTACAGAAGGCTTCACAGAATAGGGGAATCATTCAACAATGAATAGAATATTACTTATTAAGTATAGAAAGAAGGAAAGGTGTTTCCAGAAAGTAACTGTGCGAGCCAAAAAAGACTTAGCATGCTTTAGAAATCACACAGCTGTGGAAAGCTGAAGCCTGGGGAACCTGGAAAGTGAAGGCGGTGTGGAGAATGGGGTGGGACTAATTTGAAAGGGCTTATTACATACACGCGCGGTGGTGCTTGTACTCTAAAGCTGTGAGAAAGGGGAGGTGCCAAAGATATTTCAATAAGAGACTGATATAATCATATTTGTACTGTAGAAAGATAACTGTGGCATGTGGTGTGTACTGTAAATTAGGGGTCATGGTTAGAGCCGTGACATGAGACTGGAAAAAAAAAGGTGTGCATGGCATTACAGTGGCAGCGAGAAGGATTGGAGGGTAACTGCTAGGATCTGAATGTGTGCCTCCCCACAAACTTGAACCCCAGTGCAGCAGTAGTAAGAGGTGGGGCCTTTGAGAGATGACCAGGTCACGATGGCATCAGTGCATTTACAAAAAGAGGCTTGAGGGAGCCTGTGTGTCCCCTCCACCATGTAAGGACACATAGAAGGCCCTCAGTAGACACCAAATCTTCCGGATATTGGATCTTGAACTTCTCAGCCTCCAGAACTGTAAGAAATTAATTTCTATTGTTTATAAATTACCTAGTCTGAGGTGTATTTGTCATATCAGTCTGAATAGACTAGTTGTGGCCAGGAAGAGTGGATAAGCAGCCTAGATGACACCACGAGTCTATATTTGGTACTGAATGGTTGTTGGTGTTACTAAGTAAATTTAAAAATATAAGAGGAAACATGGATGTATAGGGCAGCAATAATGAGTTTCCTTTGAAATGTGTTATTTTGAAGTGTGTAATATGTCCTGCAGGCCATTGTCCATTTGGGACTTTGGCTCAGAATAGCAGTCAGAATATGTTATTTCCACAGTAATATTGACTTCATGTTATTCTTCCATTTACAAAATGCCACATTTCAAAGTTTATGATAACAGACCATAATTTTCAGACTGTAGAGATACACTGAATACTCTGAAGAACTTTCTCTGGGTGTGTTATATATACATATACACACACACATACACATACACACACACACACACACACACATATATATATATATATATATATATACCTTATATATACCAAATACACATTGTATGTACAATGGTAAGTTTGATTTCTAAAAAATTATGTCCCTTGAAAAATACTGACCACCTTGTTTACAGTCATCATCCTTACAAACTAGTTTAACTCACAGTGTTTAATCTTCTCACACATTTGACAGAGTCACAGAATTGAAGATGGCAATAGAGAAAGGCTTTACCACATCTATGAGCATTATATTAAATGTTGAGAAACCATATGAATTATATCCAGCCTATTTCAGACACTGGGCCTAATTTTTCCATGGGATGTACAGGACTGGCCTAACTTGTGCAGCTAACATAGCCCATTCTAACACCACTAGTAAATCCTTATAGCCCTCACCACTTTCCTTTACCTATATTAACTCATTTAATCCTCACAACAACCTATGATACAGATACTATTTATTCCCCCCATTTTAGGGATGAGTCAACTGAGCAAAGAAAGATTATATACCATGCCCAAGGTCACATAGCTGGTGGGTGGTGGAGGCATAACTTAACCCCTAGGAATCTGACTCCAGAGATTATGCACTTAAACACCTCACTCGGCCTTCTTCAAGTGAAGAGTTCAAACATTAGGACTCAGGCAGCTTTGGCAGGCCAGAAATAGGAGTTGGTAACTACAGAGTGTAGGAAACTCTTGCCTTCAAGAATGAGTATTTCTCTCTTAACAATATGAAAACAACATTAATCTTTATTGCCACAGATGTGCACAGAAAGAATATTTACACTGGCAGGAAGGCCCTTCCAAGCTCAAGTCACAATCAAGAGTGCATAGACAGCCACTTATCGGGTCATCACAGTAGTTGCTGAGGGAGTTTGCTGGTTAATAACTGTTTACTAAGAGATAATCGAAGACCTGATTACTAAAACATTATCATGTCCACCTAAAATGCGGGCCATCCAGATAATATATTCATCTGCAGATTCACCTGACACAATCTATGTAGCCCCAGTGTACACAATACACTTTTTACATAATCATAAAAATGTATTTTTAATAATCATAAAAATGTATTAAGAAAAGGAATTGAGGAGCAGCCACCTTTCTCACACATAAAACAGTGCCCAGTTTAAGACAATATGCAAGAAATGAACCCATCTGTCTCCTTCAGTTTCATAATCATATGAAATTTGAGCATGCTCACTTTTCCAGATTTTGTAAAACACAATTTTGCTTTATATTAGGAATTTTTATAGGTATTTAAAATACTGTGTTTTCTTTGTAACATTTCTCTGTAATGACTGTCATGTCAAATACTTTCTAAGTGGTTCAAATCTTTGGATGTTTTGTTTTGTTTTTCACTAGTGGCCCCACTTCTTCTGTTAACCTGTGACTGTGGGACGGGTCCTTCTGGGGGAGTAGCAAGTGGTTTCGTCCCAGTTCCTGATGGCTCAGAGGGAACAATTCATCAGTGGGGAATCGAAGGAGCCCATCCTGAAGACAAGGTAGAGATGCTGTTTGTAAAATATTTATTCCAATCATACCGAGAAAATGTTTGATTGATATTGTGATAGGAAAAGGGGCCGAGGAGAAATAAGAGACTTCTTGACCCCCAGTTTGAGGGTCAGTGCTGATGTAGATGGAGCCTTTGGAATTTTAGTTCTTCAGATGTGAAATCATATGAATGGTTATTCTTATATGCCTGTGGCTCAGTGAGTAGGGCGCTGGCCCCATATGCCGAGGGTGGCGGGTTCAAACCCAGCCCCGGCCAAACTGCAACAAAAAAAAATAGCCGGGCGTTGTGGCAGGTGCCTGTAGTCCCAGCTACTCGGGAGGCTGAGGCGAGAGAATCACTTAAGCCCAGAAGCTGGAGGTTGCTGTGAGCTGTGTGATGCCACGGCCCTCTACCAAAGGGCCATAAAGTGAGACTCTGTCTCTATAAAAAAATAAAATAAAATAAAAAATAAAGAATTTGGGCTTCCAGTAGTGCTATCACTTTCAAAGAGACACATGTCACCGATATTGCTCTGAAATCCAGTTCATTTTAAAACGATTTATTGTTTGAACTTGGTTTTCAGGAAATCACAAATATTTGTGTGCCACCTATAACAGCCAATGGAGCTGATTTCATGGAAAGTTCTGGTAAGTGAAGATCGATTTTTATTTTTCGAAAGCAATATTGAGTTAAATTAGAAATGCTCAAAAATAGGTAATATTGCAAATTACCTTCTTAATAATTCACATCTTGGGAGGTGTTACCCCTGAAATGGAGGGAAGTTGTTTTAATATTTGTAGAATCATCAATTCCATGACATACATATGGCTTCAGCAAGTTTATTTATCCACTGATGCCCCTGTTTTCAATATCTAAAGATGTGTTATACTTTTTAAAACTTGAGTAAACTGAAGTATAGCTCTCAATTACTAATCTTATTCATTAGGAAAGACTTCACACATATAGAAAAATGTAAAGGAAAATATAACAAACATGTATGTGTCTACCACCCAACTTCATTCATTCTTAACACTGGTCACATTGCCGTTAAAGTCTAGCGTGACATCCGTGATCCCGTCCCTTTTCTTCCTTCCCTAGAAATAACAGTATTCTAATCTGAGTTCAATTACTAATTCTTACCTCCGGTCATAATGGGATATGATCACTTAAGTTGTCTTAGGAGTGAATGCGTTATTTCCTTAGTTTTATCAAGTGACTGTTTTATTAATATTTATTAATAATTAATTTATTATCTCATTGTCACAACTACATAGCAAACTAGAACAGTAATACCCAATACCTAATATTAAAATTTTTCCTAATTTTGTACTTAGCAACAGATTATTTTTAAGTGTCCATCCTGCAATATCTGCATTAGATTTCTCCACATACTTAACCATGTGCCTTTATCAGCTCCTTTAATCCTCATCTGCTTCTCTTATTATAATTACATAGCAAAGACTTTATCAGAATTCTCTAGGGAAAGAAAACTTTCCATGAAATATAATATAAAAGTAGCAAGGAGAATAGTCATGATATGTTACATTCTGTTTAGGTATCAAGACACCAAATTAGCATCTGCTAATTTGCATGATTACCTTTATGTATGTTTCCTTTTTTGTTTCTATATTTAGCTAACATGAACGCTTAATTACATTTTTTTATGAAAAAAAACAAGCATTGATATGAAGCTTCCCATGCTATGTACTTACTATCCTGTTTTTACTTTCCTGTTTCTGATTAAAAATTTATGTCTTTGTACACTTTTTAAATTAAGTTTTTTGTGGTTTTATTTTTGTTTTTTCTTTGAGACAGGTCTTACTCTGTCATCCTGGTAAAGTGGCGTCATAGCTCACAGCAACCTCGAACTCTTGGGCTCAAGTGATCCTCTTGCTTCAGCCTCCCCAGTAGCTGGGACTAGAGGTGTCCACCACCACATGCCCGGCTAGTTTTCTTATTTTTAGTAGAGATGGGGTCTTACACTTGTTTAGGCAAGCCTTGAACTCCTCAAGTTAGATGATCCACCTGTCTTGGCCTCCCAGAGTGCTAGGATTACATGCGTGAGCCGCCGCGCAGGGCCAAATTCACATGTTTTTAGAGCTTTTTCATCTGTTACTATTGCTGGATTACTACTCTGTTACTCTCACATAAAATGCTGTGGACTGTTCTTGTGACCTGTAGTCATATAACGGTATTTTCTCCCACTTACATGGCAACTGCTCAAAGACAGCAAAGACTAACTTAAAAAGATTAAATCACAGCGTAAGATGTTACAGAATTTTCTTCCTTGATTTTAGAAATTTGTACCAACACATATGCCGGAGGGACAGTGGTTGAGGGCACTTCAGGAATGGAACAGACCGCGAAGCTTGCAGCAGCCAACGGGTCAGCAGGTGCTGCAGGCTTTACAGCAGGGGCAGCAGCCTCTGGCGCCACTGCAGGATTTGTAGCAGCCACTGGCTTTGGCATCTGTCCCACAGGGCAGTCAGGGACAGTGAGAACAAGACACTCCACCGAAGGAACCATCAGGGACTATGCTGAAGGGGTAATAAGCATGAATTTCCTGGACTCCTACTTTTCCCAGGTAAGTTAGTAGAAAATGTTGTGGCTTTGTTGCTTTAATTTACATTAGAGGCCTTTTTAACTTGATTACATATTTCAGTTTTATAGTTCTTTTTTTATTTTATAGTCGTTAACATACAAGAAAAAAATAGATTTCTTTTTGCCAAAAAGATAAGATGGCTGTCAAAATTGGGACCCTAATCAAAGAGAAAATTGGGTAGGTGGCCATGAAGTGAGAGCACATAGCAAGTGGGACCTCCTCCCTTCAACTGCACCGACAGCTGGGAGCGAATCTTCCATAGCTCCTGTTTGTGAATACAAAGCTGCTTATTTTTGCATTTCCTACATCATAAAGGATGTAGAAATATGTGTGCAGATATTTTCCTGAGAGAAGGTTACAGTATTCTTGACATTTTCAAAAGTGTCCTTGTCCAAAAAAGTTAAAAACCACTGAATTAATGACCCAAATGTAAAAAGGGAAAGGAAGGAGATGGTCGAAAACCAGTGACAGGAGGACTGAAGTGTCAGGAAGCACAGAATAGAAAAGGCCCAAGAACAGAGAAAGCTCTGAGAGGCAGGTTGCTTGGCTCTTGTTTGGTGACTACAGATGAGTGGGCAGAGAGGCGTGGTTAGGACGGGTCTCACACTGCGTTTTAGTATCAGAACTGCAAAGTGTCAGGATCTGACCTAGTATCCAAGCAGATGAAGGCTGACATTGCGTTTAAGGGAAGACTGTCAGGGAAGATGGGGTGGGTGTTTGGGATAAGGATTCTTGGGATACTTTGAAATTACAGGTCAGGCTCTCACAAGGTTTACAGTATCTGAGCAAAGGCTTTAGCCAGGGTGAGAGCTGTTTCAAAAGTATACAGTGGGATACCTCCCTTATCACCCCCCAAACATAAAGATATGCATTAATGCGATTTTACACAGAGCCCTTGCGCTTAGCCCAGTGAATAACCTCCAAGTGGCACACACATTTGCTCTGTAGACCGAAGTCCATAGAAGAGTCTTCAAAATCAAGAACTAAAGCATAAGCTTAGATTAGACTCAATTTTGAGGACATGCCATCTATCCTATTGTCCAAACACCAGATAATTTTTTGAATGAGACTGTAAATAGAGAGAGCAGTCCTTTACTTCTGTGGATTGCCTGACTTGTGTGTTCACAGTCAAAACTTGTTTCCTACAAACAGTATTTGACTCTTAAAATTAATTTTTCCACTTTTTCTCCATCTTTAGAAAGCATTTGCCTGTGCGGAGGAAGATGATGGCCAGGAAGCCAATGACTGCTTGCTGATCTATGATAATGAAGGCACGGAGCCCGCACGTTCTCCCGCTGACGCCCTGGATTGTTGTAGTTTTATTGTCGACGACCTGGATGACAGCTTCTTGGACTCACTAGGCCCCAAATTTAAACAACTTGCGGAGATAGTCCTTGGTCTTGATGACAAAGCCAAACAAGCACAGCCATCCGCTAAGGAAAGTGGTTATGTGGCTGACTCCTGTGGCTATTGCCCAGAAGTCCTGCCAGCAGGATCCGTTAGGGGCCAGACTCTGTCAGGCAGTGAAGGAGCTTCTGCTTTGTCCGCCTCTCTGTCTGTCCAGCCAGCTATTTCCATCCCTGACCCTCTGCAGTATGATAAATATTGGGTAACGGAATCCTACTCAGCTTCTGGTTCCTGCGTGCAACCTTCCACGGGGGTCTTTGATCCACTTCTCACACAAAATGTAAAAATGACAGAAAGGGTGAATTGTCCCATGCCCTGTATTCCTGGTAACCTAGCTGGCCCAACACAGCTACGAGGGTCACGCACTGTGCTCTGTACAGAGGATCCTTGTTCCCGAGTCATTTGACCAGAATGAACTGAAACAATATATTGGCCGAATCTGCATATTTGCATCAAATTATTCAAAATTGCAAAGTTCACTATACTGGGCTGATCTGGCACTTACTTAATAGCTGCTCTCATAAACTGATCTTGATTATAATTTAAACGTTCAGCCTCATACAAACTGGATATGTTGTCACTCCTAATTCTCAAATACTGTACGAGTTGTAGTAAATTCAATACTCTTAAGATCCTATTCAACAGGAAAACTTCCTGAACTTCAATAAGCTTCTATCTTTCCAGTGCCATAGGAAGGGGCTATCACTTTCAAATGCAATGTGGTTTACTGAATTAAGCATTCAGAGTTAAGGAGTCACAGTTCTCAAGTCTGTCACCTCTTCTTATGTCATAGATGTCTATATCATAGATAAGGAACTGGGACATTATCATAGATAATGATATCAGAATCACAAAGTATTGGCTAAAGCATTTTGAGCTGCTTGGAAAACGGGAAGTCTTGCAACTGAGTTTCTTCTGTCTTCTTGGTGCTGAGGGACCATAAATGCATCTTTTGCTCAAGCTAAGGGGTAGAGGCTTATGCATTATTCTTGCTATGTACATCTATATTCCACATACTCTCACAGTAAGACAATCCGAAATAGAAATGTCATAAAACATTTAAGAAAATGTAAAATGATATAAATTGTATTTTGTGTCTTTTAATCACCTCAAAAGGATCTAGCCAAGGAAAAAATTTTACATTGAATTCCTACCTACACACTTCTCAATAACAGGTCCTGTGTTAGGCTTTGAAAATAGCTCCTTGGTTATTAGATGACAGTGGATAGATGTAACATACATGTGACATATGGTGATGTTTATTATGTTAACAATGTCTATAGACTTAGTGAGAATATGAAATGTGGCTTTTCTCATAAGCAAAATGGGCCACTGACTAAAATAATATATTTGTGAATATATATTATAGTAGCATTTCAGGAAAACAGTTGGTGAAATAATTTTCAAGTCAACAAGGGATATGGAAGGGGATTATGAGTAAATTCTATTTTTTTTTAAGCCTCACTTCTAAAGTAAACAGCTATAGCAATTTAATGCTTTAGTGTAATAAGGTTAGGTTAGTGAAGATTTAGATTATAGTATTTCATACTTGGTAATGTGATTCTTCAAGTCGTTGCTAGTCATTCAAGATGTTCACCCTTTAGCCCAGAGAAAGCACCCTACCTCACCTGCTTACTGACATCACTGCCTTGGCTGAGTCTTCACAAAGCCATTGTCAAGCTCCATTATTCCTAATTGTATATAACATAGAGAGTTTTATATTTTTTTGCCATGTTCAAAATCTAAATTTCTTTTTTTCGGATGGATGACAAAGTCATGATGTGTTTGTGTTTTAACCTAGAAGGTTGCAGTCTTGAGGATCCTGGAGGGAAAGAAACCTAATGTCCCCAACCCCAGTGTTCATTCTTTACCCTGGCACCATGACTGCCAGCCAGGCATGTGCTGGGACAGCCTGAGAAGTGCAGCGGTCTGTCCTCCCACAGACAAGGCTGCTGCTGCAACAAGGCTTCCAACGTGCCCATGCTGACTGAGGGGAGCTGGACTTTGCGGCCAGCTCTGACCTGAGGAAGTACGTTGCTAGTACCACTCTGGCCCTTGTTTCTCCTCAGAGGTCTGTTCCAAGTCTGGAGCACACCTGTGATTTGTGCCTCTGTGTATGCATGGGGGATACCCCAATAATCATAATAACCTTACTCAAAGTTCAAAGCTATATTCAGGATCCTCAAAGCATTGTAATCTTTCTTCCTAAAACCCAGCTTATCATGAAATGGGAATTTTGCTGCATTATCAAACTGCAGCGGAAATCATGCTATCTTAGGAAAGGTTATGTAAGAGAAAAATCAAATTAAATGGTTTAAATTTTAAAAATATCTACATCTTTAGGATGACCTAAAAATTGATTTGCCATGGAAAATGTATCTTCATTTTTTTCCACAAATACCAAAAACTGTTCTAAGCAGAAAATTTTAAACTGTCTTACCTGGTGTATTACACATTTTGAGCAGAAATATGAAACCATAACTATGAAACATTGTTCTAATAAAATTGTTTGGCAATAAATTTATGAGTAAAGTGAGTAATTAATAATTTAAGAAATATAAAAAAATGACTAGCCTTGGGTGGTGCCTGTGGCTCAGTGGATAGGGCACCACTCCCATATACTTAGGGTGGCTGGTTCAAACTCACCCTCAGCCAGCAAAACAGCAGTGGCAACTGCAAGGAAAATAGCCGGGTGTTGTGGCGGGTGCCTGTAATCTCAGCTACTCGGGAGGCTAAGGCAAGAGAATCACTTAAGCCCAAAAGTTGGAGGTTGCTGTGAGCTGTGACATCACAGCACTCTACTGAGGGTGACAAAGTAAGACTCTGTCTCAAAAAAAAAAAAAAAAAAAGACTAGCCTTTGTATTTCTTATTTGTATTTTACCTGTTTATTTTATTTTTCCTCCCTGATGCATTTTCCACATCCTCCAGACAGGAAGGAAGAATCTGGGGATTTAGGGCCACTTTGGGCAGAGCCAGTGTAGCATGAAGTGCTGGGTGAGGTCAGGGCAGAAAGACTTAAATACTGGATGCTTTAAATCATTTGGTGCTTATTTGTTAAATTACAATGGTCTCCCAGGCAAAAGCTGTGACATTCTAAGATGACTTGGGAGAAAGGGGGATGGAAGAAAGAGAAAACAATGTTTCCAATCTAACATGATGGAAAAAAATACACCAGGGCCCTGGTGAAGGCTATCAGCTGCCTTGCCTTGGAGTTGTTTTTCAGTAAATGCTAATGTCCTTGCATCTCCTATTAAAAGATGACACGAAAGAAGTCTCTTTGGAACTTTGGAACTTGCTTCCTTCTGGCCGACCTTCTTTCTTCTTATATTTGGACAGTGAAGGCTGGACCTGGGGTATAAGGAGAAAAAACTAGATTAAAATGGTTATAAGGTGAAGAATGGTAGGTGGCTTAACTTGGGTGTTCCAAATCCATTCCAGGAAAATGAAAGTAATGTAGGCAACATCCGGCAATACTACCAGCTTCTTCTATTTGTAGGAAGTTTATGGAATTAAAAATAGCCAAAATCAGGTTTGCTTAACTTGAAGACCATTAAGAAACAAGGAAAAATTAAGGAGCCATCTTGCTCTTGGCATTTCAACATCTTCTTATATTATTTACCCAATCTACTAAGAGGAATTCTGAATCAGAAATAATATGGTTAACACTAGTCAATAACATACTCTGAAACGGTCTTATGTAAAGAGGATAATTACTAAGACAAGAAGGCAAACAATCATTTAAATTCCAGGTGCCGGAAACCCCATGTTTTCCGAGATGAATTCTGAGACCCCTCCTGCTCTGCCTGGCCCCGGAGTATGCTGAGATTCCCTCCATGGCCGAAACATCAGCCATTCTCTGGTTGTTTCGTTTTTGTTTTTGTTTTTTTTTAATCGTTGGGGATTCATTGAGGGTACAAGAAACCAGGTTACACAGATTGCATTTGTTAGCTAAAGTCCCTCTTGCAATTGTGCCTTGCCCCCCAAAGGTGTGTCACTCACCGAGCCCCCACCCTCCTCCTTCTCTTTTTTTCTTTTTTACAAATGCAAAACAACAACATCTAGACACTATGGAGATATAGTTAAAACTCCAGAGAATAATGCCTAAAAGAATAAGCACATATTCTTTCATTTGGTTGAAAAATGCAGTTTTCTAATAGCATTTCTAAAGCAATGCTATTAGACAACAGACATTGGTAAGGGTTACTGGGTGTCTGGGAGAGATACACCCTCTCATTCAATTCTTACAGAAACCCTCACGTTCCAGTCAGGAAAGCAGAGGCTCAGAGAAGCAAAGTAACCTTCTTAAGTTTGCACAATGAAGTGACACAAATAGAAAAGTTTTTCTATCATTTTCCGGCAATAATTACTACTCTCTCAAAATAATCTGTTCACTTTCAGCTCTAAGACCTGAATGAAACATAAAAAAAAATTAGAAAGACTACAAAAAAAACAATATTAAGAGGATTGGCAATCTAGACGTAATTAAAGATTAAAGAAGCCATACAGAATGGGCAAGTGTGAGGGCACGGAGAGAGAAAACATGCTGACACACGATTTGCTGTTATTTTGAAGTATACGAGATAGGGAGTTATTTGTTAGGGGACAATGACCAGATCTCATACACAATCAGTAATACTAAAGACAAGAGATTAAATTGCACAATCAAGTATTTTGCTGGATTCAAATCACAATTTCTATCCTGAATGATGTTATCTGGAAGTCGCGGAATCTCTTTTTCAGCAAACTGTGCAAGAGTTTCTTCAATATCACACTATTTAGAAGAGGTTATAAGAAACCTACCTAAATATAAAAATAATAATCTTAAATAAGTCCTTCTACCTCAGTATTTCCACGATTTGTGGGAAGGAATACATTTTAACAACTGCAACAACTTTTTTTACAGCTTGCAGTCATCCTCATTTCTACTTTTATTCCCATGAAGTACATGGGACCATTATATTTTCAGTTTTATGCCTCAGAACATGTCTGATATTTTCTGTGTGCTGAATTCACCATTGTTAAATTAGCAAACAGTATATTTTATGTGAAACATGGAACATCAAAAAATGATAATATAAGCAAAACCTTGATATTGAAAAAATACACACGTCCTTTCCTCAGAAGGCACAAGAAAGAAGTATTTATGTTCTTTCATAATCAAAAGAGGATTGCAAAGAAATTCCTTACTTTAAAGCAGTAAAGAATCAAGCAGTCTTGTCTTTATTTAAAAGACTTACTGAAATGCTTTCCACTCCTACAAAGAGGCATTGTTACAAAACCAAAATGAGTATTTAAACACAAAAGGTGAGATTAACTTTGTATCTTCTCATGTCCAACTGACTAGTATTGATAATGAGATTTATCTGGTCCCAAATCAGAGACAACACACCAATACTTGCCTCAGGTGACCTCAAAGCTTGGCACAGCTGACGCAGGGTCTTTGCACTGCCCCATCTTTGGACCAGATGCTAATGCTTAGTGTATATTGCAGATAAAAAGTCTCTGCACTGCATTCAAGGAGTCTACTCTCTACTTTTCTGTTTGTTTGAGACAGAGTCTTACTCTGTTGCCCTTGGTAGAGTACCAGGTGTCATCATAGCTCACAGAAACCTCAAACTCTTGGGGTCAAGTGATGCACTTGCCTCAGCCTCCCTGCGTAGCTGGGACTGTAGGCGTGCATCACTATGCCTGGGTAGTTTTTCTATTTTTAGTAGAGATGGATTTCAAACTCCTGAGCTTAGGCAATCCACCTAGGCCTCTCAGAGTGCTAGGATTACAGGCGTGAGCCACTGTGCCAGGCCTGCTCTCTAGTTTTATTATTAAAAAAAAAAAAAAAAATCACTTAAATTTTCCACCAAAGTTTCTTTAGGTAAGGCATAGTGAAAACGCCTTCTTTGATGAGACTTGTAATTATTCTCAACCATACACAACTTGTGATTAGTAAAAAATTTAATTAATCGGGCAGCCCCTGTGGCTCAGTGGGTCAGTGGGCAGGGCGATGGCCCCACATACCCAGGGCGGCAGGTTTGAATCTCACCCTGGCCAAACTGCAACAAAAAATAGCTGGGCGTTGTGGCGGGTCCCTGTAATCCCAGTTACTCAGGAGGCTGAGGCAAGAGAATTGCCTAAGCCCAGGACTTGGAGGTTGCTGTGAGCTGTGATGCCACGGCACTCTACCGAGGGTGATAAAGTGAGACTCTCTCTCAAAAAAAAAAAAAAAAAAAGTGTTTAATCTATTAAATTCTCACAATATTTACTTTTCTGCATCTTTCCTCTTTCAGCTGTTCTAAATTGTTATAAATGTTTCCCTCTGGTGATATTTTATGGCTGTTAACATCTGTTATCAAAGTTGACTTTCTCACTTGCCAGTCTTTCTCTTTAGACTCTCCTGAACTCCAAAAATGTCCTCTTTTGTGCTAGTCTCTGAATACTCCTTCAAGCAAGCAACCTAACAATGAGGGTGTACGCTGCCAGGATAATAGCAGACCTTCTGTTCTATGGAACAAAGGCTCACCCAGAGCCTCTCAAACAAGCCAATGCATGCTATCGCTACTTTTGCCAACTCTGGCTAAAAAAGGTATCTCCCTGGGAAGAACGAGTCAGGAGATCTTCCTGAGTATAGATAATAAGGAGTTGTCAGGTAGAGAAAACCTACTGAAGTTTACATAAAAGTAAAGCTACTACTGGTGGATTTCAGAGAAAAAATTTAAATCTCATTCCATCTAGTAATCAAAATTAGATGCATGGTATATTTTAATGATTAACAAAAGTTAAACCTAAAAATGTTTTTGTTTTGTCTTTTGTGTGTTTTATGTTAATGTCTAGGAGTTTGGGCTTTGGAAACAAACTAAATATTTGAGTTCAAATCCCAACTTTACCACTTCCTAGCTATATGATTTGGGGCAAGTTACTTAATCTCTGACTTTCTCTGGACTATTATTGTGAAGGTAGATAACAACAGTCTCTACCTGGTGGGCTTTCTATGAAGTTACAGGAATACAGCGCCCTTAGCAGAGTGGTTACGGTACAGGCCACATGCACCAAGGCTGGCATGTTCAAACCCAGCCAGGGTCAGTTACTGTAAACTACAACAACTGCAACAAAAAAATAGCCAGGCATTATGGTGGATGCCTGTAGTCCCAGCTACTTGGGAGGCTGAGACAAGAGAATCGCTTAAGCCCAAGAGTTTGAGGTTGCCATGAGCTGTGATGCCAAGGCACTCTACCGAGGGTGACATAGTAAAACTCTGTCTCCAAAAAAAAAAAAACCAGATACAGGAATACATATTAGATATAGTAAATGCTCATAAAGCTTTGTTTATATTTTCATATTTTAAATCTTAAAAATGAACACAATTCAAAGTTAAGAGTTCTGACATGTAAAGTCCTAAAACCACAGCATCTGAAATCATCTCTATTATCTGATAAAGCCATTATTATCTAAAAAGCCATCTTTTTATACAGATGCTCAAACGGAGACTGAGAGTGAGAAGTAGCTTGTTGATCCATGGTGGAGTTACACATTGGCTGGGCTAGTTCTCTTTCAGCTACTGCAAACTGCCACTGTAATGTTTCTTTTTTACACTAGTCTTTTGCCTTAGCCACAGGCTGGTCCTATCTAGTCTACTCAGCTTTGAAAATGCCTGTGAATACACAGTCAATAGAAATGAATTAATTCACACCAAATTATTAACTTATATGCCCAAACTGATCAGAATCTCCAGGCAACTGTACTGAAAGCAGCCTGCACACACTGTTCTCACAGAGAAGATTCAAAGTGTCAAGTATTTTCTTGCTTTCTGTTTTAGATTGTTTACTGTTGGCATATTGAAGTGCTACTGATTATTGTATGTTGATTTTATATCCTGCAACTTTACTGAACATGTTTCAGTTATGATAGTTTTGGGGTGAAGTTTTTAGAAATATCATAATATCTTCAAACAAGAATAATCTGACTTCTTCCTTTCCAATTTGGATGCCCTTTAGTTGTCTTGTCCAACTGCTCTAGCTAGAACTTCCAGTGGTAGAAGTGGGTATTCTTGTGTTGTTCCAGATATTAGAGGAAAGGCTCCCAGTATTTCCCCATTCAATATGATGTTAGCTATGCAACTGTCATATATGGATTTTATTGTGTGGAGGTGAGTTCCTTCCTCAGTTTTTGAGAGTTTTTATCATGAATAGATGCTGAATTTCATAGAATGCTTTTTCAAAATTAATTGAAATGAACATATCATTTTGTCCTTTGTTCTATTGATAGGATGTATCACATTGATTGATTCACATATGTTGAATCATCCTTGCATCTCTGGGATGAATCCCACTTCATCATGATGAATAATCACTTTAATATGTTGTGGAATTCAATTTGCTAGTATTTTGTTGAGGATTTTTGCATATGTGTTCATCAGAGATATTGCCCATAGCTTTCTTCTCTTGTCATGTCCTTGTCTGGTTTTGACATCAAGGTAGTATAGGCCTCATAGGATAAGGATAGCTTAAGTAGAAATGGCATTCCTTAAAGTAATCCTGTTTACAATAGCTACAAGTAAAATAAAATACCTAGGAATAAACTTGACCAAAGAAGTAAAAGATCTCTAAAATAAAAACTATAAAATATTGATGAAAGAACTTTAAGAGGACACAAAAATATGGAAAGATAGGTCATGCTAATGTATTGGAAAAGGCAATATTGTTAAAATGTCCATCATTACTCAAAGCAATCCACAGTTTAATGCAATCTCCATCAAAATACCAGTAACATTCTTCACAGAAATAAAAAAATAATCCTGAAATTTATATGGAGTCACAGAAGACCCAGAATAACCAAAGCCATTCTGAGTAAAATGAACAAAACTGAAGGAATCACATTACTTGACTTCAAACTAAACTACAGAGCTATAGTAACCAAAAGAGCATGGTACTGGCATGAACACAGTCAATAGACCAATGGAACAGAACAGAGAGCCCAAAAATAAATCCACAAATCTACAATGAACTTATCCTTAACAAAGGTGCCAAGAATATACAATGGGGGAAAGGACAGTCCATTTAGTAAACATTGCTAGGAAAACTAGATATCCATATGCACAAGTATGAAACTAGACCCTTACCTGCCACCATATACAAAAATAAAATCAGAATGGATTAAAAACTTAAATGTAAGACCTGAACCTATAAAACTACTAAAATAAAACATTGGGAAAATGCTTTAGGACCAAGCATTTGGTCTAGGCAAAGTCTTCTTGAGTAATACTCCCAAAACACAGGTAATCAAAGCAAAATTGAACAAATGCAGCCACAGCAAACTAAAAAGCTTCTGTATACTAAAGGAAACAATCAACAAAGTGAAGAGGAAACCCACAGAATGGGAGAAAATATTTGCAAACTACCTGTCTGACAAGGGATTAGTAACTAAAATATAATATGTACAATGAGCTCCAACAACTTGGTAGGAAAAAAATCAAATAATCCAATTAAAGGGCAAAGGATCCGAATAGACGTTTCTTAAAAGAAGACATACAAATAGCCAACAGGTGTAGGAAAAATGCTCAACATCAATAAGTCATCGAAGAAAAGAAAATCAAAACTACAATGGGATATCATTTCACTCCAGTAAAAAGGGTTTTTATCAAAATGACAGGCAGTAGGGTAGTGCCCGAAGCTCAGTGTGTAGGGTGCCGGCCACATATACTGAGGCTCATGGGTTCGAACCAGCCTGGGCCAGCTAAACATCAGGACATTGTGGTGGGCACCTGTAGTCCCAGCTACTCGGGAGGCTGAGACAAGAGAACTGCTTGAGCCTAAGAGTTTGAGATTGCTGTGAGCTATGACACCACACCACTCTACCCGTGGTGACAGCTTGAGACTTTGTCTCAAAAAAAAAAAAAAAAAAAAAAAAGACAGGCAATAATGAATGGTGGCGAGCCCTTCCACCACAGCAGGCTGCTGGACAGATAAAGGGAGCTGTCTGGAGACTACCCCAGGGCATTGCTCCAGAGGGAAGGCAAGCAGGCTCTACGGACATGGCAGCTGGCACCATTCTGAGGTCCCAGGCCCAAAGTACTGCATCTACTAGAAGTTCAGCTACTCCCTCATCATCCCTGCCGAGGAGGGAGTGTGGAGACCAGGAGCTCTGTTGAAACCTGTGGGCAGGTGTCACATTCCACAAGGCGGGGGGAGCCAGTCCCCATGGACCCAGCACTCACAGGCGAAGCAAACCCTGACAGCCACTCACCTCTGCAGAGAGAAACCTGCCGTGCCCTGACCCGCGCCTTCAACATCAGTCTGGGACCATCATATCCCTCCACACAGATATCCTGCAGCATCTGCTTGGATTGTGTCAACCACAGGGGTCCAGGGAGCTGCAGAAGAGCGGTAGTGATGCCAGCTTACAGTGCACCTGCCCCTTTCCTGCCTGGCTGGTCTTTGAGAGAAGGATTCAAGCACTCCACCAGCCAGAGACCTCTCCCTCTCCAGCAGAGGAGAAAGTGTACCACAAAGCTATCTCTCTTGAGCTGAGAGAAGAGGCTCCAGATGAGGAGCCAGCAGAAGAATTCTGGCAATATGAAAAAAACAGCCCCAAAGAATCACCCTAGCTCTCCAGCAATGGACTTCAACCAACAGGAAATTGTTGAAATATCAGATATGAAATTTGGAGTATGCATGGCAAGTAAGATCAATGGAATTCATGAGAAAGTTGAAAACCAATACAAAGAAACCAAAAAAGTAATTCAGGACATGGATGAAGAACTCCCTAAAAGGGTACACAGCGTAAGAAAAGATAGAAGGAGCTTTCCCTCAGTGATTAGGGCGCCAGCCACATACACCAGGACTGGCCTGCTAAAAACAACAAGGACAACTACAACCAAAAAATATCCGGGCATTGTGGTGGGCGCCTGTAGTCCCACCTACTTGGGAGTCTGAGGCAAGAGAATCGCTTAAGCCCAAGAGTTGGAGGTTGCTGCGAGGTTGACATTCTATGGAGGGCAACAAAGTGAGACTCTGTCTCAAAAAAAAAAGAAAAGAAAATATAGAACAGAATTTCTGGAAATGAAAGAGTCATTTAGGGAATTTCAAAATACGGTTGAGACCAACCAGAAGAATTCTAGAGCTTGAAGACAACGCAGTAAAAAATGAAGAAAAAAGCAGCAAAAAGAATGGAAGAAAAAAATAGTTGCCTGAAAATTAGCATGAAAAGAATGGCGCTAATTAGCATAACTTCCAGTAGAATATATATGTTAGATAATTTTAGTAGAATAGTGATTAACTGCACAAAAAAGTAAGCACACTTTTATGTTCAGTTTCTACCTGGTATATGGTGCCAAGATACCAGCCAAGTGAAAAAGTTTATTTGTAAAAGTTAGCTGACTAAACATAATATGGAAGGAAGCAAATGTATCTTTACCTTGCATGTGTTTTCCTTATTTCTAGCACATGATATATCCAATGTCTTCATACTCACTATTGCCCACTCCCTCTGAAAACTGGCAATAACTAACAGATAAGTTTTTTAATTGTTTAAGAAATTAATTCATAGTAAAGTAAAAGTCACAAAAGGTTCCTTTGTTATTCTTCCTTGTAGGATGTTTCTTTAATATTTAGAAAATCTGTAGATAGAGTAAACAAAGTGAATTTTCATTGTCATTAATTAATAGGTCAGGAGATAAAGTGCTTGGGAACAGATACTGTCCAATGTTCCTCAAATCACGTATGTCACATCTGTCCCTGTAGAACCAGCTGTGTGTACATGGACACAATCGTAGTTAAATCTCACATTCTGACCAATTGACCATATCCTGTTGACTTAAGATTTCAATTATTGAAAATTCTAAGGAATTGATTAATTCTCCCAGTGAAATGTGTCAAACAATGAAAACTCACCATGACATTTTTTTTAATCATAGAGCAATTCTTTTTTTGGGGGGAGACAGAATTCATTTGTTACCCTGGGTAGAGGGCAGTGGCATCATCGCTCAAACTCTTGGGCTCAAGTGATCCTCCTGCCTCAGCCTTCCAAACAGCTGGAATTATAGGCACCTGCCACAAAGTCCATCTATTTTTAGAGATGGGGGTCTCACTCTTGCTCAGGCTGGTCTCAAACTCCTGAGCTCAAGCAATCCACCAGTCTTGGTCTCCCAGAGCTCTGGACTACCCCGCCCAGCCTGTAGAGTAATTCTTTACATGATTTAACTGTATTCAGCTCTAAATCTTTCCTGTAAATCTGCTCTGCTTAACTAGTTGAGTTGTCATCAATTTTACTGATTACTTCAGCTGAATGTTCTAATCCCAAAGTTAAGAAAGAAGTATAATGATACACTTTCTTCCTCTCTCATACCCATCAGAGAATTAGTCACAAAAGTCTTTGTTGACTCACCTTTATGGTAGCTGATTCGGCATGAAATGGGTGTGACTGTCTTTAAAGGTATGATGTCATTCTGATATTGTTTCAACTGAAGTTAAGCAAGGTTCATGGTGGTGGTGGTGCTGAGGGAAATGAAGTCAACTCCCAGGGGCAAATAGCATGGAGGCCCGCGAGCAAGTCCAAAGGGACCCTGAAGGTGAAAGGCCTCGGAAGAAGAAAAAGGACACAGACAAGGTGAAACTCCTGAAAGCGACGGAGACGAGCAAAAAGAACCAGGAGGAGAAGTCATATGCCCCAGACAAGTGCGCGCGGCCCAGGTGGCGTTAGAGAAGATGTGGGAGAAACAGCAAATGGAAAAGGTCCTGAAGAAAACGTCCAAGACCCCCAGGCGGAGAGTGCAGGACCCAGCTGACTCCGGATACACTCCAGGAGCCTTACAAAGGCCGAGTGGGGGGCATGTTTTGTCTCTCTGGTATTTTCTAGAAACGCTGCTTCAGGCACACCCTCGTACACTCTGCTGTGACTGTGCTTTTTGAAGCTGTGTGACCTCATTCTGGAACTTGATTTAAGTAAGACTGCCCTTTTACTCAATGTAAGTTTCTTGGTAGTGCATAGAAGATAACACCTTTTGGTTTGGATGGACAGTTTTGAAGGTTCATCTAGAGGGAAAGGCCATTTCTTTGTGCCCTGTAGAAATGACTTTACCCCCAAGTCATGGCTAACCCTCTGAGGCCAGTCATGTATCTTCTCCTGGAAGAGACAGACTTCAGAGGGTAAGGAGCAAGTGCTAGCGTGGCCTGCAGTGTGCAGGCTCCTGTGGGACCCTGCGTGGGCTACCCTTCCAAGCTCCCTCGGGCCTAGGGTGTATGCTGTGCCCTCCAGGCCCCGGGAAGCCACCCTTGATGGCCTTCACAGAACTGCCTCCTCAGCCCCCTGGCCAGCGAGAGCAGCCTGGGTAGCAGAACCACCCCCTAAGGCAAGGACGGGGCATTGCCACAGCAGGCATTGCTAATCCATCACAGAATTCTTTGTAGTGGAGCCAGTCACATCCTGTCTTACAGACCTCCACCCAGGCTGCAAGCACCCTCTTCTATTTACTCAGAATCAGGACATCACACGGAGCCAAGCCTTGGGATGGGGGCTGTCCTGTGTAAACTAGAATAAAGCAAAAACCAGTTATTAAAAAAAAAAAAAAGAAAAGAGCTGAGCACAGTGGCTCATCCCTGTATTCCCAGCATTCCCAGAGGCTGAGGAGAGTGGATTGCTAGAACTTAGAGGGGTCTGAGCCCCACCTGAGCAAGAGTGAGACCGGTCTCTACTAAAAATAGAAAAATTAGCCTGGCCTAATTTTGGACACTTGTAGTCCCAGCTACTTGGGAGGCTGAGGCAGGAGGATCGGTCGAAGCTAAGAGCTTGAGGTTGCTATGAGCTATGATGCCACAGCACTCTACAGCAGGGAGACAGAGTAAGACTCTATTTTAAGAAAGGAGAGGGAAGGGAAGAGAAGGAGGATGGGGGAGGAGAGGGAAGGGAAGGCAACAGCCTCGCTAAATAAGAGGCCAGCTTTCAAGGTACATATATTAATGGTCATTATGAAAAATCTTTTAACCATTAAATTTTTTAAAAAAAGGGGATCACTGTGGTAATTAAATCTAAATTATCCAGAGCAATTTTTTCCCCATTGCTTTCTTTATATCAAACTTTTCGCTTAACCAGTTTGCTTAATGTTCAAATATATTTCTGTCTCATAAAACCTCTGAGTGAGAATTAGAAGATGTGATGTAACTCAATCTAGGTCTATTAAAAAAGACTATATACAGTTTGGACAAAATAGGTTTAAAAACAAGCATTTATCTAAAACACTAGACCCCAGAGACAATGTTTTGGTTGTCTTCTCTTGCAGTCTCTGAAAGATTGCTTCACCTTCCCAGTCCCCTGGGTGTGTATACATGTAACTGAGTTGATCAAATTATTATTTATCATATTATAAGGTTTTTAATTATTATTGCTAGAAAATGTAAATTACTAAATAGAACTGATTTTCCATTTGTAATCTCTAATTCGGGATTCAGAATAACAATGTTATAATTGTTGCCGGTACATCTCAAACATATGTGACTTCCACAGTAGTGGTTCCCACTAAGCTGAGGTCCCCTTGGTATCCCCCTGATGGAATCCACCTCTTTTTTCCAGAAAATGGGAATAACAAAATGCAGCGAGTAACATCACTATTGAATAGCCTTAAATGTGCTCCAGTCATTTTAACAAAGTAAACTATTCACAAATTTCAGAACTTTATAATTAACACATTACTATATGGACTAGTAAGGCACTTAAATAAAAACACCACCAAAAAGACTAATTTTTAAAGCAAATTAAAGTAATTTGATTTTTTAAGTCCTTGTTTTCTCTTTAGAGGAGAAATTAATTTTTTGAAATTTTGCATTTTTAGCCAAAGTCATTATGCTTATCATTCTAGATCATTCTGAAACAATTTTTAAACCCAATCCTTGACTTCCAGGTTTCCAGGTTTGCTCTCTAAAGTCATTGTATTGCTTTTATCTCATTTTTTCATTACAACTAAGAATGTCACTGTCTGCAAATGAAAGAAATAACCACCAAGAAACCAGTTTGATTTCCCCCCCCCCCCTATCTTCTGGGGTTTTTTTCCTGTGTATCTCCCAGGCTTCTTAGTCACTGTCTGACACTCTCAGTAAATACTGCTGTGCCTGCCCTATCATCCTGCAAGCTTGTCAGTGAGGGATTCCAGCCCAGAGCTGCTGTTAGCAACCAGGGACTCCCTTCCCCTCCTTCCTCACCACTGCTATTCCTCTTATCTTTCCAAGAACTCACATAAACAAATCCTAGGGTGAAACCAAAGCCAGAGATCTATGATGAGTAGATAACAACCCACAGTCCCCCGTAATGAATGTGTGCTTTGTTGTCCCCAGAGGGAAAGGAGATCTTCCAATTTCAACTTGTTCCCCCTGCAAGAAAGGGAGTCTTACAGAACACAGAAATGGTCCGCACTGACCTGTGAGCTCCTTCAGCTTCACCCATTGCCCCCAGTTTTAGCAGAGCCCTAAGCCTGAGGAAATCATCAGGTGGAAGAATTCTGTCCACAGTGAACTAGGTTCCCCCCACACCCGCATCCCTTTTTGGTGACAGTTACTCATATCCTTTCAGGAATCGAATAGTCTCTCATTCGTTTCCCCTTGTTCATTTTGTGTGTGTGCGCACACAAATTTCTAAAATAACTTTGAAAATGTATTCACTTACTTGTTCGTACTTTCAGCTCTCGTGTAATGAGATGTGAGGCTGTTAATATAAAAAGGTTATTGTGATGGAGCTGGAACATATTCTTCTTAGTAAAGTATCTCAAGAATGGAAGAAAAAGTATCCAATGTACTCAGCCCTACTATGAAACTAATTTAGGGCTTTCACATGAAAGCTATAACCCACTTACAACCTAAGAATAGGGGAAAGGGGGAAAGGAAGAAAAGGAGGGGGAGGTGGGTGGAGGGAGGGGTACTGGTGGAATTACACCTACGGGGCATCTTACAAGGGCATATGTGAAACTTAGTAAATGTGGAATGTAAATGTCTTGGCATGGTAACTGGGAAAATGCCAGGAAGGCTATGTTAACTATTGTGATGAAAATGTGTCAAATGGTCTGTGAAGCTAGTGTAT
>CAUYPK010104389.1:0-49808 GCA_963574355.1 Loris lydekkerianus | reverse complement strand
TTGTTAAATTTTTTTTTCTGTGTAATAATTTTTTTTTTGTAAATTTTTTTTTTTTATAAATTTTTTTTGGTTTTTATGGCGTTTTTTTTTGTCAAAAATTTTGTGGCTTTTTTTTTTTTTTTCGCAAAATTTTTTGTGCCTAAACAACTCGGCTTATACTCGAGTATATATGGTATATACAATTCTAGTTTCCATATCTATCTTTTTGCCAGTGCAAAGAATTGGTACCATGCCTCATGCATGCTACTTCTAAACCTGCATACAGTAAATTTAAGAGTATGGTGATTTGTTTAATATAGAAAAATGTTCCTCAACTGCCAGGCACAACTAGTACCAACCGAAGACAAAGAAAGGAAGTAAAAGAGACGCTGAGAACTATGAGAAATAATACCTTCCAGTGAAAGAATCTACTGTATTTGTGCTATCTGCCAGAACTGATTCAACAAATTTAATGTATGGAGCCCCCTCAAGCGGATGCCCAGGACAGGAGTCTCCTTTGCCCAAATAAAAGGACTTCAAGGATACAATTTCAGATGAAGGATCAAGATGACCAGATGGTGACAATCTCTTTACCATGACCTATGAGAGGCTACAAAATTTGCTTCATGCTTCATGCTTCATGCTAGATAGGATCATCTGACAAACTGCCCACTCATCAGGGAAGAGAATGGATATGGAACAGTCCTCTGTCACGGGTTCCTTTTTGCGGAAGTCCCATTAGCTCCTCTCTGAAGTAGGAAGTTAGATGTTGACCATAAAAATGATGCAAATTCATTTTAGAACTACTATGTGAAACCCTGAGTCCTCATGAAAAGAGAAAAAGAAGCCAAAAGAGAGTTTTTTGTATCTCTAGAAAGAAATCTATATTTGGAAAAAAAATACGTATTTGTAATTATCCACAAAGATCCATAGCTATGTGTGCACAGAACATATTAAAAAAAAAAAAAAATCCTGAGAAGGATTTTGTGTCCCTCAGTTCTCCATAACTTTAATAAACTGATCTATCGAAACCCTGAATCAATCACATGACTTCCCTGCTAAAATGCTCTTCAAAGAGTCTCTGTTATCTTCAAGAGAAAGTCTAAGTCCTTCCTGTGCCATCTGTTCCTTCATGATCTCTCTGCTGGGCCACAAAGCCTGCTCTAACATCTCTCAGCAGCTTCTTGCCATGTTCCCAAAGACAGCCTGGGTAAGAAATGAGATGATCCGTGCTCGTCTCTGAAACACCTACCAATAACTCTCAGTGCACAAAAATAAAACACCATCTCCTCACTATGACCCGGGAGAGGCTACAAAAGTCAGTTCTTCCCATTTCTCAGATTTAGTCTCCACCACTTTACTTCCTGCTCGCTATCCCACTTTCTAGAACACCTCAAGCTCCCTCGCTCCTTTCACACTTGCTGTTCTACCTAGAAGGTGTTCTGGCCTTATCCCCCCAGGACTGGCTCCTGCGAGTGTTTCCCTGAACACCTCCCTCAAAACACAGGTCCGGTTAGTCTCCCTCCAGCTTCTTAGCCTGCCCTGGCTTTCTTCATAGTATACTTCACAATCTCTCCTGTGTTGATTTCTTATTTCCTGCCTTACTGATACATTCCTCTTTAGTGCCGAAGTCTTTTTTCGGTTTGTTTAGTGTTATATTCCCAGCTTTCAGCACAAAACTAAGTCAGGAGAGGTATTGACTGAATATTTGTTAACTATCTACCTCTGCAGGCTCATTTACTGCTGCTCTGCCCCCTTGCACTGTGTATAGAAATAATAGTTTCCCCAAATCCTTGAGGGAATAGCTAAACCTGTTTTGCACTTTTCTGTCCCAAGCTCTTCTGTCTACTCAGATGATTCTTCCTCCTTCTTCACCTCACTAACCTCTGTTCATTCTTTAAGCCCCAGCTCTGATATTATCTCCAGCAGTCTGAGTTTAACACACTTCCCTTGGCTTCCCTAGAATCCTCTGCCTTTTTCACAGTATTTACCACTCTTTACGGGCATGCCACCTTCATTTGTACAGTTCTAGAAGAGGGAACCATACCTTGTTTATCTTTTCTCTCCATAAGTTGATTACAGTGTCTGGTACACGACAGATGCTCAGTAAATGGAGTTGGATGGAATTGAAAGGTTTTCTCTGCTTCTTGCAGGGAAGGTGTATAAAATCCAAGGCCAGGCTACTTAGGATCAAATACTAGCACTATTACTTATTTACTAAATGATCTTGAGAAAGTCACTTGAACTTATGCCTCAGTTTCTTAATCCATAAAATGAGGTTGAGGATAAGAGCTATCTCGTAGGTTGTTGTGAAGATTAAATTACATAATACACGTAAAGTATTTAAAAGTGTTACACGCTTGGTCAACACTCAATAAATGTTAGCTGTTCATTTACATGAAATGTTTCCCACAACCCTTTTCTTTCTTAGGACAACTGGAATATATAAAAGAAGTTCTTCCAATATCTCTTCTCATGTAACAGTAATGAACTCTAGTTTATGGCAAATTTGTGATTATCTTGGCACAATCCTCTTTTCTAATTGGGCACACATACATAAATCGTGACTTTAGCTGCTTGACTGTTGTGTAACTTAAAGAGTCTGTATATTGCCAGTCTGTGCCACTTGGCAGCTTTAAAAATTTAACTTAATTTATTTAAAAAGAGAAAATGAATACATGTGAGAGTAGTACTATGTAAATATGCTTAAATCTATCCCCATATGTTTTATTCAAAATGTCTTACACTGTTAAGTAGAAAAAGAAAACAGATCTGATCGTGTATCACCTCTCAGCTCGAAATCTTTCTATAAGGCCCCAAATAGGAAAAAAAGTTTGAATATCTCAACAGACCCTCAAAAGATGTAAAATGAACAAAGCCAGTGAAACAATTCTGGAGACAGAGAAAGGACAAATAATCACATACAATTAAAGCTTATTAGGCCATAATCAAAGCAAAGCACAGCAAATCCATGGTATATATTGAACCTACCAAATGGTAAGATTAAAGAGATGAATATTCAGTGTTGGCAAGAATGCAAGGAAATGCACATTCCTACGTGGCATTACTGGGACTGCAGGTTGCTTTTAGCTTGGGGAAAAATTTGGAAATAGGTACCACAAGCCTTTCAAAATTATATTCCCCTTGGATTTAAAATTTATTTCCCAGAAATAGTATGAGGAAATAATTAAAATGTTTGAAAAAAGTCCTGATACAGATTTTTATTAAGGTATTACTTACAATAACAAAACATTGCAAATAGCTTAATGTCCACCTATGTTAATTTATAATCTACACAATTAAATACACAAGTACATAAAGAGTAACTCTGAAGCATGCATGATGACATTAGAATACTTTTATACTTTTATCCCCAAAGCGATACACTCATGCATTGCTTAACTGCAGGGATGTGCTCGGAGAAATGTGTTAGGTGCATCCGTGATTGGGCAAATGGCACAAAGTGTTCAGCATTTACACAAACCTAAAGGGTATCACCTACTACTCACACCTAGGCTGTATGGTCTAACCTATTGCTCTAATGGCCACAAATCTGTACAGCATGTTATTATACTGTATACTATAGGCATTTGTAACACAAATCACTAGGCAATAGGACTTTTTCAGCTCCACTAAAATTTTATGGGAACATCATTGTGAACATCATTGTGTATTTGGTTTGGTATTGACTAATATATCATTATGCATTGACTATATGTAAATTATACATATATATAATTATAATAAGTTATAAATATATAAATTTTATATATTATCATAATATATAATTTACAATTATATATTTAAATTACATATATAATTTATGTATAAATATAAATGACAATTATATATGAGGTATCTATATGTGTGTGTTGTGTGGATGAAAGCAAATATTAAAATATTAAAATGGAATTACATGTAGGTGTCAGGGTAAAAATAGTTGATTTATTGTCCATGCTAATGCTTCTTTTCTACGTTTATAAAATTTTCCACCATGAGTATATAGCATAATTGTTTTATCAGGAAATCAATCCAATTAAAGTTAATCCAAAAAATTTTATGTTGGTACATCAAGCTCTCCATAATTCAATACAACCTACCTTCCCATAACTCTGAATTCCAGTCATTTCATGGAAACTGTTAGAATTGTGGTGTAGAATTTGATACATATTATCACCCTGCAAAGATTCAAATGCTTTAGAGACTTTAAAGTATAACTGATCTGGTTCTTCCTTGGATAAGCATTTTATTATGCTCATCTCATCTAATGGTTTTGAATAATCACAGCACTAGTGCTCAGGATGCAATATAGGTTCAATAAATACAGGGCGTGCCAAAACATGTATACACATTTACAAAAGAAAAAAACTGTATTGAAATTGTAGTACTCAAAATATACTGAGAACAAAAGGTGAATGCAAGTGACATTGACTTTTGCAATTACAAGAGGTGCTCAAAGTGGTGACCATCAGTGTCCAGACACTTCTGATTGCAGCAAACTACTGTGTGAGCACCATTGATCAAAGTGTCACTTGTATCACCACACATGCTGATGCAATTTCTTCCTGAACTACTGCCAAAGTAGCTGGTTTTCCACAGTATACCACATTCTTTAAGGTGCCCCATAGGCAGAAGTCAAGGGGTTTTAAGTCAGGAGAACATGGGGGAAACTCAACTGCAACTCTGAGATCTATCCATCATCCTGGAGAATTCTCATTGAGATTAGCTTTCGTGACTTGGTCCAAATAACAATCTAGGGATAAAAAGCATCCATTTTGCTGTTATAACATGCATCATGTGCTTGTTACACTGACTCCTGTCCCACGTGCACATTGTTTGGTAGACTTCTGTGATGGGCGTGTACACTCTGCCAATGTCATGGCAGAAGCAGCAGGATGCATTTTCTGTTGTGCACATCACACGCACCACCAGACATCTCAACCTTATGACAAAAGTGTGCAATGGTTAGCGTGGTGGAGGCTCGGCTGCATACTTGCAACTCCATTGTCATTGTACTTCCACAGCATTCTTGAATTTAAAATACCACTTCAAAATGGCCTAAATGTTCAAAATGTTCCTCAAATGATAGCCATGCTTCTGCCACTTTCTTTGACTGTCCTGCCTTGTCTCATGGTGATACTAGCATCCATTTGATTAACACCATCCTTTGAGTGAACACCATATTACACAATGCTTCCACAATTCAATACAACTTTGAAAAGTAATACATACATAACATCACTAAAAATATATATCATTGTTGGCACCCCCAGTATTCATTAAGTGAAGAAATGATTTAATGAATGGACATTGACCAAACTAGGACACTGTTTCTCCTGGTTCTTCTTCCACAATTTAGCAAGTTTCCAAAACTGGGCTTTGACATGCAGACCCAGTTTCATACTAAAAAATAACATTAGACCAGGTGACCAGGGTTCTGATCTGTGACTTTGGAGAAAATTACTTAGCCACTTTGAGCCTTGGTTTCTTTAACTGGAAAGGAGCTTAACAATTCCTGTTCATTCCACAAAAGTTATTGTAATTCCAAAATGATATAGCATACATAAACACTTAATAAATGTTCAATAAATATTTGTTTAGTAAATAAATATTTTAATATGTTAGCTGTAGAAATACAAGCAATTATTATATGTTAACAAAAATAATAATAAATGGAAAATAAAAAGTAAGCCAAAGCATGATACAAATAGGAGATGCAAGCTTGGTCAACAAAACCAAAAGCTATGGTTTGATTTTCCCTCTTTCTTTTTATATATATAATATTATATATATATAATATATATTTTATAATATAACAACCACTTTTAGTAATCTGACTTAATAAAACCTTATAATTACTCTTAGGAAAGCTACAAATGTCTAAGGTGTTTTTCAGTAGATATAGGAAATTCCAGGGGTCAAATTTTCTCTGTGCATGGATGAAGTAAAACTCAAATTTTTGTGTCAATTTAGAAATATAATTAACAAAGATGTTAAAAATCTCTACAAGAACTACAAAACATTGATAAATCACAGATGACACAAACCAATAGAAAAACATCCCTTGCTTATGGATTTGTAAAATCAGCATGGTTAAAATATGCATTTTTGCCAGAGTAATTTACAGATTTAATGTAATCCCCATCAAAATGCCAATGCCTTATTTCACAGATTTAGAAAAAATTACCCTAAGCTTCATTGAGAACCAAGAAAGATTCCAAATGGCCAAGGAAATTTCACATACAAAGAATAAATCTGGAGGTATCACATTACCTAACTTCAAATTATACATACAAATTACACAAGGGCTATAGTAACCAAAATAGCATAGTAGTGGTATAAAAATAGAGACACAGACCACTGAACAGAATAGATAACCTTGGAATAAAATCATCTACCTACAACCAACTGATCTTCTACAAGGCAGAAAATCACATACATTGGGGGAAAGGAAGTCCTAAAAACTAAATGGGAAAAATGTATAGCCACATTTAGAAGAATGAAACAGAAATGGGACCCCTGTCTCTCTCACCACAGAAGGGCTGACAATTCAGTTTGCAAACTCATCCTAGAAAAAAGGGCTAAATACCATATTGCCAAATATCACTAAGGTCACCTTCAAAGTACTCCCCTTGGGAATTTCTGCACCGATGTGAGCACCTAGTCCATCCTTTACAGCAGCTTTGGAACTCTTTTCCTGGAATGGCCATCAAAGCTTCCATCATATTACCCTTGATGTCTTGAATGTCATCAAAGTATCTTCCTTTAAATATTTCCTTCATCTTTGGGTAAAGAAAAAAGTCACTGGGGGTCAGGTGAGGTGAGGGTTCCAATACAGTTATTTGATTACTGGCTACCTCCCTCACAGTCAGTGCCATGTGAGCTGGTGCATAGTCACAATGCAAGCACCACACCTTTCTCATGCCAAGATTTTCCATTAAGATTGTCCTAATGGTTTTTCCATCAATGTTTACTTAGCTATATTTCTCACAGTCAGCTGTTTTTGACATACAATTTGATGAATTTTTAAAATATTTTTCTTAGTTCTGCTCATCACTGGCCACCATGACCTCTCTTCATCAGTGATACTTTTCTCCCCACAGAAAAACATTGAATCCATTTGTACACTATCATTTTCTTCATGGCATTATCCCCATAAACTGAACTGACATGTCTCTGATTTCACTTTCACTCTTGCCAACTTTAACAAGAAATTTAATGTTTATTTGTTGCTCAAATTCAAGCTTTCACATTCTTGCCACAGCACATAAAAACACTCAAAACTAATGAATACCACTCAGTAAGACACCACCACACATGGACATGAACACAAGAGACGCTGATCAAAACAGGGCAAAAAACATGAACAGAAGTTTTTTGAAAGAAGATAGACAAATGGCCAATGGACATTAAATGATGTTCAACTTTTCTAAACATCAGGGAAATGCAAATTAAACTACAATAAAAAAGCACCTTACACCTATCAGAGTGGCCATTGCTAGAAAGATCAAAAACAATAAAGGAGTCTCCTTGTAGCCATTAGAGAAGTCCACCTGTTGAGATAATACATCTGCTGAGCAACATATATTTTCTGTCTTTTCATTGCTGGTCATAAATCAAATCAAATTATGTCACTTCAAGTTCTTCCAAGCCTCACTTTCCTCTCTTTCTCATCCTGCTTGTATGATACCTCTCACATAAGCATCCAGATGTGTTTTCTAAAAAATCTGAAAGTTAGCTAACTAATAGCATCTATTTTCTAGAAATTTATTCTTTTATAACTCTGGGGCCAAAAACCCAAAATCAACATGGCAGCAAAGTCATACTCCCTGTGAAGGCTCTAGCAGAGCTTCTCTTCCTTGCTTCTTCCAGTTCCTGGTGGCTTCCAGAATTCCTTGGCTTGTCGCCGCATCACTCCAATCCCTGCCTCCAGAGTCACATTGACTTCTCCCCTTGAAAAATCCTTCTGCCTTTCTCTTACATAGATATATGTGAGGTGTTTAGGACTCACCTCAGTAACCCAGGAGAAGCTGCTCCTCTGAAGATCCTTAATTTAACCACATCTTTTGCATAAAAGGCAACATTCATGGGTCCTGGAATTAGGATGTGGAAATGTCTTCCTGAAGAGCACTGTTCCCCTCATTATGCCATGAAAAGAAAAGATTTTTCTCATAGTCACAAATCAATTCTATTATAGGAAGTAAGAGTATTTTTCTAAACCAGATACTTTCTGTAAATGTTTCAGATCACGATACTCTTATGGCAGTGTAACTAGATATACATAGTATGTGTATTTGAACAAAATGCAAAAATCAAGCAGAAGAAAAAGGAGATTAAACAATACAAAAGTTTTTATATTAGAGCCATATGAACTGCACCAATGGGCACAGAAGACAATGATTGCCTTTGAAATGCAGAATAAGTGTTTTGAAGTGGTATTGGCTTGGAGGGGAAGAGTTTCTAATTTTTGGAGCAAAATTTTTCTTTTTTAAGTAACTGCTTCAGGTTTGCCTTCTCTCCTTTATAGTGTTTTTCTTTACACAAAAGATTTCGGTTTCAGTTCTGACTTTTTTTAAAAAATGAAAAGAGCTAGTGTGAAGGGTTACTGGAGTGGAAGGAAAAGGAGGAGGAGGGGGGAGGCAGGCCTGTAAAGTGAACAGCTGGGGTGTGCCTAATCCGAGGTGGATGCTAATATTACATTGTGTAAGATCCCAGTGTGAATTCCAGCTGTGATCACGTACTATCCTGTTCCATCTACAGTGTGTACAAAAGGAAGCGTTATCATTTGCATATTTGAATTCCACGTGCATTGTTATTCATTTGTGAGTGTCTTCAATTTTTTTTTTCTTCAGTATAAGAATAAGCTTTCCTCTCTAGGCTAGGAAAAAAAATGCTGGCACAAAATAATATGATGTGTTTATATTTGAATTTCTAAATATAATTCATACCATGCTCATCTATCATTGTCTCATTTATCATTTATTCTTTATGCTGTAGCTACAATTATGACATCTAGGAGGAAGGCAGGTTTTCTGATTCCCAAATGCCCCCTGGGTCTTTCCTTACTCATTGAGTAGTTATAAATGAAATATGTTTAACTCATTGGGTTGTGGACGTCTGCAATGCAATTTTCAGTTTACGGGTAAAACTAGTTATCATTAGAAGCTGATGTCAACTGTGCAAGCAAAGTCATTTAGGAAGGAAATGCTTCCATTTTAGATATCTTTCTGTTAATTAACCATTCAATAAGTATATTTTCTAACTTCCAGTTTTCATATTACCTGAAATGACTGTGATTATAAGTAATCTACCTTTTCCTAACTCTTGGAGCTTAAATGTTAACAAGTTTAGTTTTAAAGAACACACGTATCCTTGTGTTTTCATTTGTTGTTGCCCATAACAGCCTCATTGCACATTTATCGGGAATGCACCTAAGTGCCTTGGACCAGTCTCACTCAAGCCTTTATTATCAGCCTTCTGAATCCCTCTTATAAATATTTCAAGTAAATGGTTTCTAGAAGAGTGCAAAATCCTGCCTAACAACTTTGGAGTCCACAAACTCTTTGGTAAAGAGCCATATTTTATTACAATAGTGCTACTTTCCAAGAGAGTTCTGAGTACCTGAGACCTTTGGTGGTATACCTTGCCATGCATTCAGTGGACTCTTAAACAACTCAGAAACACAGATGCTTATGCAGCAGAAAATCCAGATATCTTTCCCTCAAAACTGAACTACCAATAACCTACTGTTGATAGGAAGTCTTATCAATAATGTACACAATTGGTAACACATATTTTGTACATATTATGTATTATATATTATATTCTTATAATAAAATAAGCTAGAGAAAAGGAAATATTATTAACAAAATCACAAGAAAGAGAAAACATATTTATCATTTATTGAGTGGAGGTGACCCCAAGGTCTTCAGTCTTACCTTCACATTAAGAAGGCTGAGAGGAGGGAGAGCAGTTGGTCCTGCTGTCTCTGGGTGACACAAGTGGAAGGAAGTCCACGTGTATGTGGACCTGTGAAATTCAAACCCATGTTGTTTAAGGGTCAACTATCTACTTATATGTTGATATTCTCCAAAAGAATTTAGTCCATTGGAAGACAGGAATTATATCTTATTTAAATTTCAATTAGCCACAGTGTTCTCCATGTGGTAGATGCTTAAAGTGTCTGTTAGTAAGGACACATGTAGAGAAGGTTGTTCAGAAACAAGAATAGAAATGTTCTCATTGAATTCTTTTACAAAAGATATTAGTTAATGGGATCCCAAATTATGCATCATTCTTGTAGACAATTTCTGGCAATATGATACAAAACCTTTAAAATTGTTTTCATCCTTTGATATAAAAATTTTGTGTTACAAATGAATTCTAAGAAAACTAACGGACAAGGGCAAAAATAAAAACATGTAAGATACTCAGTTGACTTCATCATTGTTTATAATAATAAAAAATTAGAAAAAAATTAAAAGTTCAATAATAACAGAGTGCTTGAATTATGGTGTATACTATTTCTGCCTTGCTATGTACTCATAAAAGTGATACATGACATATTTGTTGACATGGAAAACAACTTAAAATTTAATTATCAAAGATAGTTGACTACAAAAACAAGGATTAATTTCCATGGCATGTGAGAAATCAAGACTTCATGTGTGATAATTGGTTTAATTAAATCAATTATTAAATCCATATATCAATATGCTATAGAAAAAATTTTATGATCATACAAAAAATTCAGAAAAAGCATTTGGTAAAATCTAAAATTCATTCATGATAAACTCTTTTAGGGAACTAGAAATAGAAATCTCATCTCCTCATATCTTCAATTTGATAAAGAATATCTACAAATATCAATAGGCAGCATCATACTTAATAGAGAGAAACTAGATTTTTCCCTTCTAATATCAGTAACAAGCCAACGTATCTCCTCTCATCACTCCTATCCAATATCCAAGTTAATTCAATAAGACAAAAACAAGAAATAAAAGGCATACAAATGGGAAAGGTACAAATGGGAAAGGAAATAAAGCCGTCTTTGCACACAGATGACATGATTGCCTCGGTAGAAAATCCCAAAGGTTCAACAAGAGAAAAAAACAAACAATCTTGAACTAATAAGCAGTTAAAACAAGCTTGCAGGACAAAGGTTAGTATACAAAAGGCAGTCATTGCCAACAATGAACAATTGGAATTTAAAATTAAAATAAGCCTTTCTATATTAGCACTAATTAAGTGCTCAAGTATGTATCTAACACAATGCATATTAGATGTATATAAGGAAAACTACAAAATATGATGAAAGAAACTAAAGAAGATCCACATAAATAAAGAAATTGTCCATGCTAAGAGGACATTCTCCCCCACTATGATCTATACATTCAACACAATGTCACTCAAAAGCCCAGCAAGTCCTTTGTAGATATTGACAAATTGACTTAAATTTTATAGGGAAAGGCAGAAGGCACAGAACAACCTACACAGTATTGAAGGAGAGGAACAAATCCAGAGGCCCAACACTCCCTGATGTACATTGCTATATACTGTTACTATAAAGCTCACGTATAAAGTCTGGTATTGACAAAAGACGTAGTTGGAACAATAACTGGCCATCTGAACACAAAAGTACACCCATCACAAAAACAAATTCACACACCTAAAATGAAACACGACATTTTTCTGTAAACCTAAAATTGCTCTAAAAAAAGAAAAAACTATTAATTCTTTAAAAATTTTTCTTAAGACCCGAACTGAGACATTTGAAAGGACATAATATCTTTATGATGAGATTTATTTTAGTTTCAATGATGAAATTTAAATGCCAATCATTTATTTTGAAAGAAAAACAATTGGAATTTCCACTTATGCTCACATAGGTTAACCAGACCCCCTTTCTTTTTCACAAACCACTAGAAAACTAAACAAAATACACAAAACGATTGTTTTTAGACATTGTACGACAGACAGAGCAAGGAAAAGGGAAGCAGCAGAGGTCAATGCCAAGACCACCCTGGCTCTCTGCCTGGAGCCCACGGTGCAGAAAGAGAGGACCCATGTGGAGCATAACAAGAGAGCCGAGCTGGGGAGAGGATCAGAGTTTGAGGAGTCTGAAACAGCTGGAATTGCATAGCAAAATAATGGAGATGAGCAAGCTACACAGAAAACAAGCCTCATCAATATGTATCGGGCTCACTTTAATCTGTCGCTGAATTCCAGACCTGGCAAAGACAAGCTGAACAATCCTTCAAACTCACATAGGACAGGGAGACGTTTAAGTTCAGATCAGTCAGCCTAGAAGCTTCACTGAAACAACAAGGGCATGCAGGAGAGATCTCATCATTTAGAAATGTGGCTAACTTGGCCTACAGTAAAGACCACTATAGATCCACCCTAAATAGGCTTTTTAAAAAGCTGCAAAAACATCAAGCTAATTTATAAGAAACTCATCTGACTGTTAAACTTCCACACATCCAGTTTATTAACTTCTTTAAAGGAAGTTAATAAAATGCAGGTATACCACACTTGATGTTCATAGTATGCAATACATAATTAAAAATAAATAATTTATTTTAAAAGTATGGATGTGCAAAGAAACTGAAAACTGTCCTATAAGCAGGGGGAAACATGTTGATAGAACCAGACCAAGAAATGACAAATTAGATGAAATTAGCAAAGATATTCAAAAGCTACTATAAATAAATTCAAACATTTACTAGAAAATATTAACACATTGAGGCAATAGATGAAAAATATATATAAAGAACAAAGCAGAATTTGTAAAGACAAAAAAGAATGCTCAATTAAAAATATTACTGGGTGGGATTAATGGCAGATTATTGCAGAAGAAAAGATCCATAAACTCAACTCATAGCAGTAAGATTAGAGAGAAATAGCACAGTAGAGAAAATAGGGTGGCACCTGTGGCTCAGTGGATAGGGTGCTGGCTGCATATACCAAGGGTGGCAGGTTCAAACCCAGCCCCAGCTGAACTGCAACAAAAAAATAACCAGGTGTTGTGGTGGGCACTTGTAGTCCCCACTACTTCTGAAGGCAGAGGAAAGAGAATTGCCTAAGCCCAGGAATTGGAGGTTGCTGTGAGCTGTGATGCCATGGTGCTCTACCAAGGGCTACAAAGTGAGACTCTGTCTCTACAAAAAAAAAAAAAAGAGAGAAAATAAAAATACACAAAATAAACAGGGCATGTGGGATGATATCAAGTGTTACAACATATGTGTAACTTTAGCTTAAGAAGTAAAATATTTGGAGAAATACTGACAGAAATCTTTTCAAATTTTATGAGAATTATAAATCCACAGGACCAAGAAGCTCAAAGAACCCCAACCGGGATAAATATCAAAGACTCACAATAAAACACATCACCATCAAATCATTGAAATCCAGTGATATAGAGAAAATATGAAGAGCAAAGAAAAAAGACACCTTATCTACAAAGTAATAAACATAAAGAATGGTCACAGACTTCTTAAAAATAATGCAAGCCAAAATACAGAGAGTGCCAAATAAACATGTACATATTCTAAGAGATGTCACCTATGCATTACATTTTGAAGTTGCATTGAAGGTACTGTTACTAGTTAAGTGTACCTAGACAGGCAACCACGTCCATTTTACCTGCAATTTTTACACTTTCTGGGAATGAGTGGTTTTACTTCGAACAAGATCACTTCAAATGTGTATACATTTTTTTTTTTTGGCATCCCTGGTATAATAGAACAGAATCTTTAAAATGTTGCAAGAAAAATTAAACTTCCAAGGCCAGGCACAGTGGCTCATGCCTGTAATCTTAGAACTCTAAGTAGCCACAGCAGATGGATCACTTGAGTTCAGGAGTTTGAGATCAGCTTGAGCAAGAATGAGACCCCTGTGTCTACTAAAAATAGAAAAAGTACTTGGCATTGTGTGTGTGTTGGGGGGTGGGGGTGGGGGGCTATAGTCCCAGCTACTTGGGAGGCTGAGACAGGAAGTTTGAATCCAGGAGTCTGAAGTAGCTGTGAGTTAGGCTGATGCTAGGGCACTCTAGGCTGGGGAACAGAGTGACACTCTGTTGAAAGGAAAGGAAAGGGGAGAGGAAAGGAGAGGCAGAAGGTGAGGCAGGCAGAGGGAGAAAGAGAGAGAGAGAGGAGAAGAGAAACAGCCCAGAATTCAATAACTCAGTACCCAGAGAAAATATCCTTCAGAAAAGGTTAAGAAAAGATTTCTTTCAGAAATGAAAGCTATGATAATAAGTCACCAACCTACAGCCACTATAAGAAATGTGTTAAAGGAAGTTCTTCAGTCTAAAAGAAAAGGGATACCAGATGGAAATTCAGATCTACACACAAAAAATTGATCCTTAGAGGTGGTAAATATCTGGGTAAAGAAATAGTTTACCCCAAAATCTATAGTGGCATTGATTGCTAGGCATGGAGAGAAGATAGATCACAAATGGAGCCAATAAACATTTGGGGCAATAGATGTGTTCCTTAACTTGATTGATGATTACATATGTATATGGGTGGATGTCAAACCCATCAAATTGTGTACCTTTTATGAAGTTTATTTTTACATTAAATATAGCTTTAACAAAATTAAGATAAACTATTTACCATAAAACATTTGACCTTGAGGAAACACATTCTCACGTACAATAGGAAAAATTCCAACTATTTCTAAAGTAAACCACCACAACATTCTAACATCATGGCAACCTGAGAGTAGACAATTAGTTCTAATAAAACATAACATCTGTTTTTCAAGATTGATGGAAACTATTGTCAAGTGGAAATTTCTACTACATGTTTCTAAATTTAATAGTCTATTTTTATCCTCATTTTACATGAGCTCTTGGCTGCAGTTGACATGTGGACCATTCCCTCTTCCTGGAAATGCCATCTTCCCTGGACTTTCAGCCTTACCTTTACTTCACGGGCCACTTCTTAGCCTCTTTTGCTTTGGTCAATCTAATATTTAAAATGGTGGAATGGCCTGGACCACTCCCTTTCTCTAAATTCACATCTTCAATTGCCTCAAGGATTATTGCCTGAAATATCACCCAAATGTTGATACCTCCTAATTTATATACCCAGCCTGGACCTCACCCTTGAATTCCAGAAGTACACATCCACATGAATGGCTCCACCTCTCCAGGTATGTGTTTGACATTTCAAACTTAACCTGCCCCCAAAGGTTGTCTCTCCCTTTTCTGAAGTGCTCCACTCCAGTTTTCCTCATTTTAGTAGATCCCAATTGTATTCTTCCATCATTTATGCCAAATCTTTTGTTTTATCCCACATCCGATCCCCTAGGAAATCCAGTTGGTGCCCCTGTCAAATACATGCTTTATCCAAAAACTCACCAGCTCTCTTACTACCACCATTGCCTGGAACCCAGATTGTTGCAATAGCCTCCTGACTAATACTCCTCTGCTTTTGTCATCATCTCTCCAATCTAACATTAACACACTCAGCATACATGTTTGGCCTTATTTCTTTTGCCTGGTTTCCAATGCTTCCATTTACCCAAAACACCATTCCGGTCACTCTGGCATGCTAGCTTTTTTCAGATACATCAGGGACACTCATTTTCAGGACTTGGCTTTTTTTCCCAGATATCTGCATACTTTGCTTCCATATTTTCTTCTTTAACCAAATATTCTCAATCAATCCTTTCCTGGTGTCTCTATTTAAAACTGAAGCCAGACAGCAAGACTGCACAATCCCTAACCACCCCCTTTTCCACTTCCATACTTGTTCTTTCCAAAGTACATGTTGCCTTATGTACTTTTCAATTTACTTATACTATTTATTATTTATCTTCCCCCTTTAGAATGTAAACTCCCTTATTGCAGTTTTTATTCTGTTATGTAAATAGCTGAATCCTTGGCACCTAGAAGAATAGCTCCTTATACACGTTCAATAAATAATTTTTTTAAATAAATGCACCATGTGTGAGTGAAGGTATTACAACAATATAGATATTGTATTTTAATTGTTAATAAAGTACCATACGTGAACAGATAAATAAGTTTACATTTTAATTTTCATATCACTGCAAAATCATTTAAAGGAACATAATTTTTCAAGATTTAAGGATGTTACTTGTGTGATTGTTAGGTTTTAAATTCTAAATAAAATGAAGCTAAGCAACAGTGCTGAGTTAAACACTAACAAAAAAAAAGGCAGAGCTTTCTAATGGAAGCACCACTGTTTCCAGAAGCACCATTGGTTCCTTCACCAGTGGGACCCAAGTGAGCTTTACTACAATAAAACAATACAGCTATTCCTTATATAGTTACACTGATACTTTTTTTTTCTTATTTTGAACTTCACATATAAAGTAAAATGTGGCTCAAAGGATATTTTTTCCATGAGTGCATAGCAGACATGCTAGTAAGACAGAAGCAAACAGACAGAAAACAGTCAAGGTAGGTATCACTCCTTCACAGACTTTATTTTATGTTTTACCTCAAAGTTACATTTATAGGTTTCTTTCAGTTTTATATATATAAAAAAAAACTTTACAAACAAAACAGATATCAATATTCCCCAGATTGTTTTAATGATCTGCATTCTCAAGGCTGTTAGTAAATCTGCTCACACATCTTTTGCTTTGCTTATTTTGAAGTCAAAGAGTTAACTAATTTGGTGGGAGCTGGATTCTTCTTTAGAGTTCAAATACAAGTGCACACTTTTCTTAGTCTATCTAAGAGATTTAATGATTACATTTGTATCTGTTGGGGGGTGTAACAGGCAAGATAAAAATCAGCGATTTTTTTTTTCCCTTCCCTTCTAGGACAAATTTGGTCAATACTTCTACAAACCCTGACTTGATCCTTACAAAAGCAAACTATGTAACCTAATCATAGGTACTGCCATATTAATCTGAAATTAAAAAAAAAAAAAAACAACTTTGGATATAAATAGGTTGGTTTTAAAATGCTCTAACTGTACCAAAAAGTTTCCTTGCTCAAAAAGTAAACTCTTACGTGTTTTTTTTAGAAACACTCACTTCTCCCTGTCCCAATATATCTCATTATAATGTCAAAATTTTAATCAAAATGGCATCTTAAATTAATATACTTATTCTACTTTAATACATGTAAAGATTATATTTTCTTTTTATGAAAAAGAATTTTATATATTTACACTTGAACCAAAGATTTCTCTTTTTATTCTGAGCACAAACCTGCAATCTCTGAGGATAATTAAGAAAATTATACCTAAAAAAAGTAATGCAATATCTTTTACCTTCACGAATTCAGTAATTTTATTTAGGCCTTCCAGCTTATTTCCTTTAAATGTATTTCTTTTAAAACAATAGTTTTTGAACTAAAAGGGGAGTATTAACATTTTGTACCTTAGAAAATTTGGGAATAATAAAGCACCATGTTATCAATTTGTTAATTAACTGGTTTGCAGTGAGTTGTTTTTTTTGAAAGTGTCCTGATCAGGTGTATAGGAACAAATGTTCATGGCATTGCCTTGAACACCCAGACATAGTTTTAGCCTTCCTTTTCCCACTAAAGCCTACTGTGACAACTGGGTTTCCAATCCAGACTTCTTAATACTGAGCTACCCAGTATTGGCCTCTCCTCTGTTGTCCAAGCTTAAGACTCTTTCAGGAACCCTAGTCATTGATTGAGGTCCTGGGGTCCAGCCTACTTTCTTCAAAGTTCCCCAGAGTTATGGCCTATTCCATGTCCCTGACTTTCTACTGGGGTTTTGCCACTTGTGGATAAAATTCTCAAGGATAGTTACTAGGTCACTCGACTCTCAAATATTTACAGATATCAGGTTTTTTTTTCCTCTGGCTTGATCAAGCCACAGATAGAATTTTCAGAATATAGAGAATACTGTACTCTTCATATGCTATGTTTAACGTGCCCTGCCATTCTCCCCATAACTATCTATGATAATTGTATCAGTCCTCCCATTTTCTCTGTTGCCTTTGTAAGGAGGTCTTTGACCTTCTATTTTTTTTTTTTTTTTTTTTTTTTTTTATGTGTTTGTAGGGTATATCACTGCAGATGTCACATGCTGCATAATAATTGACCAGGGCCTATTTGCAAGAATTTCTGTTCTCCCCAGTGCTACCCACAGGCATACCAGGCTTTCTCGGTGCACCTGCTGTGACCATTCTTCATAGGTCACTTAGCTGGCTTCTACTCCTCCGTTTACCCAGTATGTTAGTGGTTCTCATGTTCTTTGACCTCCTTTTTGATTCTCTTTTGGTGATTGTATCTAATCCCGTGATTTTAATGGCAACATTAACTATCACATTTTCATCTTCAGCCTAGATCTCCCTCATGTGTTTCCTATGTGTTTATCCAATTGGTTATAAACATCTCTGCCTGGGTCTTCACACTACCAGTGCAGCTTCCTGAATGCCGTACTATTTCACCTTTCTGAGCTGTGTACACGCTGATGCCTCTGCTATAAATACTCCCTTTCATTTTTCAGCACACAGTTCAAAAGATAGCAAATTCGTGAAGACTTCCCTTATGTTCAGGCTGGCAAAGGATGCTGATGTTGAGAATGAGTCATTTGAAACACTCATGGGTTAGGGAAGAATATGCCACAGCAAAGAAAATTTTACTCATATTTCACTATTGCTTTTGCTAATAATTTTTAGGGCTTAGTAATAAAATAAATGATTTTTACAAAATACACTGAATTTAATTATAAGGAATTGAAGGACTGGAAACCCAACCAGATAATAATATTTTTAAAATGAAATTACTATTTTTATATTGTAACTTATTGAATTTTTAAAGATTTCCTTTACTCTTCATGGTAACTTCTGAAAATGTGTTTATTAATCAGGGATCTCCAGAGAAACAGAACCAATAGGAAATAGAGAGATATTTGTAAAAGGAGCCAATTATGGGAATTGGCTCATAAGGTTATGGCGGGCAAGAAGTCATAATATCCAAATGCGAGCTGGAGAACCAGGAAGGTCAGAGGACTGGTCCAGTCTGAGTCTGAAAGGCTGAGAACTAAGGAGCTGAAGGTGACTTTCAGTCTAATGGTAAAGGTCTGAGACCAGGAGTAGAGGGGTAGGAGTGGGGTTTAAACCCAAATTGTAAAGACCAGGGAACCAGGAGCTCTGATGCCCAAGGGAAGGAGAAGGTGGGTGCCCTAGCTCAAGAAGAGAGAGGAAATTCACCTTTCCTCTGCTTTTTTGTTCTGTTCAGGTTCTCAATGGCCTGGATGATGCCTGCCCACCTTGGTGAGGGTGGATATTCTTTACCCAGTCTACTGATTAAATGCTAGTCTCTTCCAGAAACACTTTCATAGACACCCTTAAAAATTATATTTTGCCAACTACCTGGACATACTTTAGCCCAGTAAGATTGACATGCAAAATTAACCAGCATCATGTGCATTCATTAGAAGGAAGAATTAAAAAAAAAAAAAAATTTAAATATACATTATGAAAACACTGCTTGAAAAATACCTGTACATAAAAGGAATTCCAAGCAACATTTTGTAAAATTTGAAAAGGTTAATTTGTAATATTAACAAATTTGTAGGGTAATACAATTTGTTACATTATTAAATGTAACATTTGTAATATTCATGGGTTTTTTTGTAATATTTAAGACAGTAACAGAATTTGGCCATCCAGCCCTAATTTACCAAAATTATATTTCATATTCAGCTTCAGCGTCAATGCATGCTGTTTGCTCAGCTAGTGAGATATAACATACCCTTCTACTCCCAGTGGAAATCTGTAACTTAATAATAATCATGACCAAAGGTAATAACACCATGGCACAACAAAACAAATACACCTGCCTTGGGTATCTTCTTTGGAAATAACAGCATCTGGTGCTCTGCTACTAATCATGATGCAGTTGTTTGTGATTTTATAGCTATGTCTGAGGACGATAAACATTCATCCTGGAAACAAACATGCATAAAATAAATATCTAATCCTAGGTGGCAGCAAGATATGGTAAAATGAATCGGACCTGGCAATTTGGAAACCCAGATGTCAATATCAACATTGTTACTAAATATATGTTTGGGCAAGTCACTTAACTCCTTTTGCTCTCAGTTTCTCCATCTGTATCTGTAAAAAACGAATGGGCTGGAAGCTTAGAACACTTCTAGTTCTGCAATTCTTATTTTAAGACCACATTGACGTGGAGCCAAGGCATAAAGCAGGAAAGGGGAGAGGCCAACCAATTTAACGTGGTTTTCTAAATCAGTCTGTTCATCTCCCCTTGCATTTTCTACACTCTCCTGAGACATTAGGGACACAGGGACTAAGGAAGGGGAAACTCAGGGGAGGGGCCTTTTAAAATATTAGACGCTTCAAGTGTGAATTACGTGTGATTTGGTGTATTGTGTGGAAAGTTACCATCACTGCCACAATAAGGAGAAAGAAGCAGGCTCCAGCCACCCTAGCAAAGGCAGGTTGTTTATACCAACAGGCCTGAGACTATAAAGAGACACCTCTGTGGAAAACCGTGTGGACTGGTTATTAAATTACTGTTTCTCATCTTCAGATCCACCCTTTGTGACACTGGGTTGGGAACTCTGAAAGCCACAGTTTCTCCTTCCCCTGCAGGTTCCCTATAAACCTCACCCACAGGGGGCACTAGTCCCAGAATGGAGAGCTGGAGGAGTGGTAAAGGGACTTCCTTTTTCCCCATTTCCTTGCCATTCCCCCAGTAATGCACTTTATCTCAGCAGCAGCAATTCAGTCCACCCCTAGGTCCTTTCTGAAATCTCAGAACTAGTCCCTTATGTTTGCCTCCAAGGTGTCCCCACCACGGCACCCGCCTCCTCCTCAGAGGTGTGAGCTCTGCTTCCTCTAAGCTGCCTGCACTGGCAGTTCCATTCGCATTCCTTCTCTCAGCCCACCAGGTTGGGCTTCTCACAGCTGACCTTCTTCTATTTCCTTGATGTTTCATTTTGCTCTTTAATTCCTTTAACGCCTGTGTAGTCAAATCCCTGTATTAAATTCCCACTCCTGAAATATCCACTGTTAATGTCATTTTTCAAAACTTCACTCTTGCTGATATGCCACATGTGCTTTGAAAATTATCTTCATCTATCAGCTATCTCTCTTTTTTTTTTAACCACACCAGCACTTTCAATAGAGAAGGATGAATGGACATTTCCATGACCAACTCCAGAAGATCTGGGAAGGGTGATGATCAGACTTCCTTTCATTAAGTTTCATCAAATTTGTCAGTATGGCTTTTTACAAACTATTAACATTCATGACTAATGGATTCAGATTTCTTCAAATTTTGTCTCTTAAAACCTACTACTGTCACCATAATTTAGTAAGCGAGAAAAAATGAAGGCACAGAAAAATAGACTCTTATCTAAGGTTTCAGAGCAACTTATCAGAAGAGTGAGAAAGTAATTCAAGTTCTGGAATCCTTGATCAGACTATATTAAATTTCCTCAAAAAGTTAATTCTTTTTTTTAATTTTTTGAGATAGTCTCACTCTTTTGCCATGGGTCAAGTGCTGTGGCATTATCTATGGTGCATATTTTTATCTATAATAAAAAAAATTAAAAAAAATAATAATAATTAAAAAAAAATTCATGGAAGTAATTTTTAAGGTTTTCTGACAACATGAGAACTAGAATATATTTTGGTATGTTAATTTATACGTATATAGTACTGTATAGTTAAAAATACTCTTTCACCACCCTATTCCCATTAACTTCATCTCACAACCCTAGGATATTGACAACACAGAGTTTTATCTGCATTTTACAGATAAGGAAACTGTGATTATAAGAAGTTATTGTGACTGAGTCAACATCACCCACCTAATAAGTAGATCATTCCAAACCTATATAAGAAGCAGGTAGCTAGCTCTATTTACCCCAAGTCCAACAAACTTTATACCATATTAAGCTATTTAGTTAATATTATGTCTATTTACTGATAACATTAAATTGATAATTTGTTTCATTCTTTTTATAAGAAAAAACATCAGCGATTAACATAAGTCATCGGAAGAGAGTTATATTCTCTACTTAACTGTTTTATAATTAATAGTATTTTACCTTACCCACAGAAGAAAAGCATTAGCTGAAAGAAAAAAAAAAAAAGTTACTCTGTTACTATAAGAAACCATTCGCTATTAAACAAAATAAGTAATGAAAGCAAACCAAGTCTTGCCAATTCCTTTAGAGAATAACCTTACTTTGCCTGGACAGTGTGTTATTAGCATCTGAAAGAAAATCAGGATTTTGCTCTGAGCAGCAGATTCAAAGTTAATGTGCAAAGGATACTGCCTCTTTGTAATTCATTCAATAATACAATACTTTATTGAATAAAGAGAGCCATTTAGACTTTCCATATTGAACAATTGTTCATCTGTAAAATGTCAGAATGCCAAAAAAGCAAAGGAGCAAGTTACAAAGGATTTCTAGTCTCTTAGATAAAACCTTAAAGCAATATAAATTAATAGATGTATATTAATAGCAACGGCAAAGTCATACTGTTCCCAATTCAATAGTAAAAGCCAAATCTGGAAGACACTTCAGTTTATACTTTCAGGAATTCAATATGACTATTTAAAAGTAGATTCAGGTCAAGTAGCAGGCATATTTTATTTCAAGCCATTGTTTACAAGAAACAGCATTCAGAGGAAAAAAAAATCTTACCTTAGTATTTTAAACCACGTTGATAGTTTAAGTAAATGAAATAATGGTCAATAGCTATGGTAGCTAGAGTCATTCAAGAGTGTGAATTACACTGTGTATTTCATCTGCTGCAGTTGAGCCTGTGATTCAATGACAGTGTGGACTGTGCATGAGATTTCCAGCTCTAACTGAATCCAGAGCCTAAAGTGGCCCAGGATTCTCAATTCTGAGCCTTTGTTAGTGCATGCTCTAACCACTAGTTTTAATAAAGGAAAGGTAGGAAGGATCTCCTGCTATGGTTTGAAATTGCCTCCCAAAGTTCATGTGATTATTCCCAGTAAAACAGTGTTAAGAGGTGGGACCTTTAAATGGAAGCAGGTCATGAGGGCAGAGCCCTCACATACAGATTAATGTCGTTATTGCTGAGGTTGGCTACTTACAGGAAAGGGTTGCTCATGAAAGGATGAGTTTGGTCACCTTCCGCTCTCTCTTTTTTTGTGTATTTTCTTGTCCTTCCATCTTCTGCTACAGGATAACACAGCAAGAAGCCCATTACCAAATGTGGGACCCTTGACCTTGGACTTTCCGATTCCTAGTACTGTAAACAATATATTTGTTCTTTATAAGTAATACAGACTCAGGTATTCTATTATAGTAGCAGAAAATAGACTAAGACAGAAAATTGCTACCAGAAGTGGGGCTGTTGCTATAACAAATACTAGAAAATATAGAAGCAGCTTTGGAACAGGGTAACAGGTGGAAGCTGGGAAAATGTGATGGGTTGAGCTAGAAAGAGCCTAGGCTGCACTGAAAGAAATGTAAGGACAATACTACTGAGTGCTCAGAAGAAGACAAGAGCTGTAGGGAAAACCTAAATCTTCTTAGGGATTACTTAAATAGTTGTGATCAGAATGCTGGACTACCAAGGCCATTCCAGTGAGGTCTTAGAAGGAAAAGAGGACATAGGTACTAGAAAACAGAGTAAAGGCCATCTTTGTCATACAGTTACCAAGAACTTGGCAGACAGAAAAATGTTCCTAGAACTTTGTAGAACTCAGAACTTAAGAGCAATGAAGTAAGGTATTTGGCAGAAAAGATATCTATGTAAGTAAACATTCAAGGCTCTGCATGACTTCTTTTGGCTGCTTACGGTAAAATGAAAGAAGAGAGAAATTATTTTAAGGCAACATTTACAATTAAAAGAAAAGTAGACAGAAAGATCTGGAAAAGTCTCAGCCTGGTGATGTAAACAACAAAACATGTTTGGGAGAAAATACTAAGGGTGTGACTAAGGGACCATTTGGTAAAGAGATTAATATCGATAGCAGAAAGCTCCATTAATTCTATGAGGGCAAGATTTCCAGAAAAATGTCCATGGGGCCTCAGCATTCACTGATGTGTGCTGCCTCTAGACCCTGGTCCCCTCAGTCCAGTGCAGGGCCCCTTGGTTGCCCTAGCCATGGATGAAGGGGTCTTACATGTTGCTCAATCTGCTTCTCCACGTAGTATAAGTTGTAACCCTTAACAGTATCTATATGATGCTAATTCTGTAGGTGCAGAATGCATAAGCTTTAGGACCATTCTTCTTCTACTTGTATTTGAAAGGATGTCATTGACAGTTGAGGGCCTATGCAGAGACTTGTTACTGGGGCAGTACCACTGCAGAAAGCCCTACTAGGACAATGCCAGCAGAGCTATAGGGGTGAGGCCACTGTTCAGATTCCTCACAGGTGCAATACCTAGAGAAGTCAAGGAGTGGGGCAGCTCCCAGACCACAGATCTATGGGGCCGCCAGTGTGAGTGAGCTGTAGGTACAAAATTCCAGCCTGAAAGAGCCATTGGGTAGACTGAGCCCAGTACAGCCATAGTGGTGGGGTGTCTGAGGTCTTGAGGGCCCAACCCATGCCCCAGTGTGTCCAGGATACAGGACATTGAGTCAAAGGAGAATATTTTCCACCTTTAAGACTTAATGTTCTTTTCACTGTTAGTTTTTGAACTTGGCTTTGGACCAGTTATTCTTTTCTTCTTGCCCTTTTTGGAATGGAAATGTGGATCCTAAGCCTAACCCACTGTTACATTTTAGAATCACGTAACTTGTTTCAATTTCATAGGCTTTTGGGAATTTGGGAATGGGTTCCTGATAAGAGGATGTGCTTGGGCCCCTTCCTCTCTCTTTCTTTTTGTGTGTGTGCTCTCTTGTCCTTCCATCTTCTGCCTTATGACATAGTACAAAGACCTTGATCAGATATAAAACCCTGGACCTTAGACTTTCCAGCCTCTAGAACTATAAGAAATAAACCTAGGCTTTAAAAGTGATACTGATCAGGTATTGTGTTCTAGCAGTACACAATGGACTAAAGCACCTCCAACACTTACCTGAGAAATATGACCATGCTCTTCTTCCACTAAGCATGCCCTACCACTTTTTAAAACCTCTGCTTATCGGAAATTGAGAAGCAGCTCCTCTTCTCCAAATGTTGTGAGAGGGAGGCACTGGTGGGAGAAACTCAGGAAATCCTCCGTAAGATTCTTAAAAATCTACTTTGTGTGAGCTCAGGAGCTGGTCGTATGTGTTATAAGTATTAGGTTTCCTCTTCTAAAACTCACATAGTGGGCTACAGACGTGAGGGAGGCACAGGGTGTAGAGTGCTTAAGTCTCCTATAGCTGGATCTAGAGAATTCCACAGCACAGCCTGGAAAACTCACTGCTAATTAGTTTCTGCTTCGGTGTCTTTGTCCACATTCTGGAATACCGGGCAGTGCAGGGTGCAAAAAGCTTCATTGACATACTGTTCCAAGGGCTCTCCACAAATTCTGAGATGTTTTCCAAAGTTTGGATGTGGGGTAAGGTGGAACAGTCTCTCTCTCTCTCTCTCTCTCTCAATATGGTCTCCAGAAGTGGAGCCTTTTGAAAAAATTAGGCAATATGTTGACTTAATTAAAGTATATAATAAAAGACATCAGAAGAAAGTGAGGTTGGGACACTAGCAAAGAAATTAATGAAAGAGTGCTACTATTTTTAGTTTGCTTAGTTCACAACAAACTACAGGACAGACCTTGCCTAATCTTACCCCCAGTCTCTCTTCCTCTGATGTCTGTCTAGGTGAGAAGAAAGCCTGTGATGCTCATTTCTTTGAGTGGGTCTATGGGTATTGTAAGAAGTAAGTAGGGAATTAGAGAGTGGGGAGCAATTTCTCAATTGCTTAGTTAACCAACAATGCATTCAGATATACGTGAGCTAGTCCCAGCTCCAGAATATCTGCTCACACTAGGAATGCAGGATTTGCTGTTCCAAAATTCAGCAACTTCACATTCACTTCCCTTCCTGGAGTGCTGGGTTGGCAAAGTTTCCCTCCCTGTAGGTGAATTTTTCCTAAGTGGGGAATTTCAAGATGGATATGAACTACTTTCTTGTTTCCAGGCTGAGACATGCTAGGGATGATGCATTTAGAGGTTCACCAGGTGGGCTGGGGTAAAGCAAGGGAAAGGATATCAAAAGAATGATCTTGGAATGCAAACAGTCGATGATAATAGCAAGGGCTGTGCAAACAACTAATCCCCCTACTGCTTCTCAAATTCTCATTCTTTTCCAGGCATGGTGCCATGAGTTTCATGTGCATTAGTTATATCATTTAATACTTTCAACCCAGAGGAAAGATTTTTTATTTAATCTCCATTTCATACATGAGTAAATGGTGGCACAGTCCATTCAAAGTCATAGAAATAGAAAGTGCCAGCACTAGAGACTTGAACTCACTGCCCTCTGCCTGTGCCTTTGCATTTCTACTCCAGAACTTGCCACCTACACTGGGAGAGTATCAAGACGAAATAGGGAAGGAAATGTTGATAAGGAAAAAGTTGACGTAGCAGAAAGAGATTCTGACAATTGAACTAACAGTAAGGATGATAACCAGAGGTTGAGAGAGAAAGGAGAGCCAAATATAAACCACGTGTGAGAAGAGAATATATTAATTTGGCAAAGTTTGGTCTTGAGGGAGGAATCAACTCCCTTTTAAGCAAAGTCCATTATGTGAACCCACAGTGGACTCTAAGAAGCCACCACACTAAACCAGATAGGAGGAAGCAATGTTCACAATTTATTCAAAATTACCAACAAAAGTGTTACTTCTGGAAAGACACAAATCAGAAAGCAGTATTTCTACATCCTTCAGAAATTGAGATACCTTTATAAAGGGAAAACCTAATTTGTTCCCATTTGTATCTTGAAAATGTGCAGGTTATTAAAATATCTGTGAATCCTTGTTCAAGCTCTCACACTTTTAAAGAATAAATTGTGGTATATGTATACCGTGGCAATATTATACAGCCTTAGAAAAGATAGAGACTTTACCTCTTTTATGTTTACATGGATGGAGCTAGAACATATTCTTCTTAGCAAAGTCTCTCAAGAATGGAAGGAAAAGTATCCAATGTACTCAGCTCTAATATGAAACCAATGCACAATCAACCACATTTCCATACGAAAGCTATAAGCCAACTACAGCTCAAGATGAAGGTGGAAGAGGAGGGAGAGGGGAGTGGAGGGGGGAGGATAGGTGGAGTGAGGGTAATTGGTTGGACCACAACTATGGTGCATTTCACAAGAGTACATGTCAAATCTACCAGGTATTGAATACAAATGTCTTAACACAATAATTAAGAAATTTGCGGTGAAGGCTACGTTAACCAGTTTGTTGTATTTCAAATTGTATATAAAACCAGCACATTGTACCCCATAAATGCATTAATGTACACAGCTAAGATTTAATTTTAAAAAAGAAAGAAAAATGAAACCACACTAGCTCTCTTTATATACCAGGCATTTTGTTCTTGTCATTAATGGTAGGGACTTCCTACTTAGGAGATCTGTTGTGATTTACATACAATTAGAGAATAGATTAATTGGCTTTTTAAAAAACTTGCAATATTGAAATTTTAGGAAAACCTAACAAATTTTTAATATATTAATTATCTTAGCTTTATTTATTATTATAGCTTTTAGATTTATTTCTCATTGTTCCTGTGACCTTAGCTTTTGAAATGAGTTGTCCTGTTTTTGACTTCAAGCATTCATTCACACTAACTCCCTTTTTGGGTTGGATTCAGCAAGATCGTAACTACTAACACATGGAATTTTCAAACATTAAAAAATATCTTCAGCAGAAGCCACAGATATTTCAAGACTAATTCTATCCTTTTTTCTCTGATGACCTAAGCCTAAGGCCCCAGCTGTTCATGGTTAGGAAGAAGTTCAAAGGACTGTCAGTACCATGTTTAGAACATGATTCACTCAGGGCATAAGGTAACATTTACTCCAGGTATTAATGGTCACAATCCACAAAGGCAAAAAATGTTCCGCTTTATCTTTCCTTGGATAGAACATACTCAAAAATGACAGCTTCCCAAGGTCATGTAGGGATGATATTGTCACTGGGGTGTGAGTACTGTAGGGACAAGGCCACTCTCATCAAGAGACTTGTATTTTTTTCTTAGTACTGTGAAAAGCTGCCGGTCGGCCACATCCCAAAAAGCTTCTGCAAATAAATAAATTAAGGAGTTCTCTCTCTCTCTCTCTTTGACTCAAAGCAAGCACAATGAAAACAGGCTACAATCCCAGAGCAATACCTGGTAGGAGCAGTCTCTGGGCCACAGTGTACTACTACCAGCCTAATTTAAAGTTCCTCTGGCGCTGTAGTTATTTACAGAATTAATTGGGGGTAGAACTGAGACCTATATTGCTGACAAAAATATCAGGGAGAAAATATGGATCAGCAACCATTTCCAAGGAATGTAAGTCCTAATCTCCTGAATACACTTGTGTGCAGAAAGCACTCTGGTGTATACAGCCTGGAACGCGGAATCTGGTCTAAGACACCGTGGCAATGGCCCACAGAATTCGGTTTGAACAATATGACTTATTGCAAATCTTCCTTGTTTCATAGAGATATAAGAATGATACTCAACTTGCCACGTACCTCTAACACTTAAGCTAGAAGGGAAGGGGGCTCAATCCAATAAAACCAATCCAATAAGGGTCAGGGCTTTCCAAACTTTTGGGTAAGAAGAAGCTCTACTGACTGATGTGGTTAAGGCAATAGACTGATCATTTCAGGATATAGAGAATGAAACTTAAAAGATAACGTTCAAGAGAAAATCTTGGCAATAAAGAAGTAAAGAATAGGGTATTAAAAGAGGTAGAAATCCCCAGGCCATGTTCTAGAGAAGAACTCTAAACTCTCCTTCACTAGATATCCCTCTCAATGGTATATATTTGAGGAATATGTCTTGAGAAAGGAGTTAGACCTCACTCACAACTAAAAGTAATACAACAACCTCAGGAGTCTTTCTCTCTCCCTCTCATACACACATATACTCCAGCATTTGTATAGGTAAAGCTATAAGCTAAGGCAGTAAAACTCTTCTGGCAGAAGCTACAGAAATAAAATTTTTATAGTAGAATCAGGTATTGAAAAGAAATAACAGAATTATTGTGTATATGTAGCAAGCATGTCCCTGTATCTACCTGTACTCTAACCAATAAGATCTGTGAGGACAGGGAAATGCATCTGTCACACACCCTGAGTATCCCAAATAATTAGAACAATGTCAGAGCAAAAATAGGCCATAGTAAATTTTGTGGAGTGAATTAGGAAGTGAACAAATTAACTTTTCAGTCAGAAAATTACCATTAGAAATAATGAGAAAACTATTCTCGAACCCAGTGGGTCTTCAATGGCATCATATTTCTGTATTTTCTTTGTTTATTGGCTTTGTCTGATTTTGTATTATAGTGTCCCATGGTCTAGTGTCTGGCCACTTCCCATTTTGCAGATTGGCCACAGTAGAAGGGAAGAGAGCAAAAGGCAATTGGGGGAACATCCATTGTAGATCAGAGATTAGACCAAAAGCTAGATAGATTATTTCATTCATATGTGAGTCATTAGCACTCATACATCCAGTAGGAAATGAAATTCTACATAGATATACTGTACATATGTATGTATGTATCTAGTGATTCAGCATCTGCGCTCACAGAAATGTTTATGCCACTACAGTGACCTGTCTGCATAAATGTATTTCTAACAAAACAAAACCATGGCTCAACATGACGTTAAATAATAATGTCTAAGAGAATAAAAGGAAAAACAATTTAGAAGCAATTAAGAAAATAATGCTACTGACTCACATTTAAATCGCTTGTTTTGTCTGATTAAAATTGAATAAGGCATTAAAAATCAGGGGCATGAGCCTGGTTGTTTGAGGAGTCCCAGTTGCCTGGACTGTCTATCTCAATTCCCACTTCCTCTTTACAAAGACAAGACAAGGTACTGGCAACTTCTATTTTTATTCCCTATGGTTTGAAACCCTTCAACAACTGTGGGGTCTGGAAACTTCAGTGTAAAATACTGACATTCACCACAACAGAATTCAATACTTTATAGCCTCATAACTGAGTAGCACTGGCGTAAAATCATCTCCGGGATGTTGCATTTCATGTGTCTCTGAGCTCATTATCTTTTTTGTTTTGGGAAGGATTTGAGGCATCAAGTCTGCTGTGAATAGTGGCTTTGGCTGAGGCAGATGCATCACAGCTCTAGAGATGAGCGTGATGGACCTACTCAAGTAGGTATCCTTGCCATGGAAGGAAGTCAGGGGAGGATCCTACTTTCCTCTGGGAGCAGGTGAGCTTTTTCCTGGGGTGCTCCTGGAACAGTCTTAGCTTCTCCACAAACCTCAGGCACACAGATGAAAATATTGGAACTATCAGATGCCTAGGGTCTTGACTCAGGGAAACAGTTTTACCCCCAGAGAACCTTGACTGTGTTTGGTCAAATAAGCTAAAATAGAACCAAGAAGAGTGACTCTGCTCCTTTTTGTGCTCTAGAAAAATGAACTTTATCTGTAGAGGGTGATGATACTCGCTACACCCAAGGGTAAGCCCAGAAACAACTGAATTGTTCAAATAACATCTTCCATATCTGTCCGTGGTGCAGGTGGGGGGAGTCTGAATTTAATATATCAGGGTAGAAGCTTGGTAAATATGCCACTTCTTTGCTTCAACCCACAAATTAATGTGGACCTCTTTTTTAAAAATCTTAACTAGGTTCTTTTTTAATCTTAACTAGGTCCTTGGTTGCTTCAACCCACAAATTAATGTGGACCTCTTTTTTTTAATCTTAACTAGGCCCAAAATTCTGGATACTCCACTGTATAATTTGTACAGAAAATACATAGTGAGGTCTCTTGTCAACCATTGTCTACCCACAGAATTGCAAACAGGAAGAGGACCCAAGACAGAGAAGGGATTTTATCTCAGCAAGTCCCAGAAATTTGGGGTGATAGCTTTAAGTCTGCCATGAGATACAAGCCCCAAATTATTTTAAAATAAACTGGGTACGCTGCATATGACTTTAAATATATTTCTATCTTTCAATAAAATAGAAAATCAAACTACTACTATTGAGGATGCTAGCCATGGTCACCCACCTGGTATATAGAGAACTGTGTTCTAACTTGGGGCTAGAAATGATGTCAGAGATCATCAAGTTCAGGGCTCACCAAACTTCTGCCTCAACAAACTTTATGATTTTCCTGAACAGATCATAAATATATTTTAGCCTTTGCACTGCAACTACTTAACGCTATTATTGTAGAGTGAAAGGACCACAGACAACGCATAAAAAACTGAAAGTAGCTGTGTTGTGATATTTATAAGAATGGTTGTGGTTGGGGTTTGACACAGAGGGTATAGTTCACTGAGCTCTAATCTAGTCCATATCACTCATTTTATACATGAGAAAACTGAGGCCCAGAAGGGGGAGTGTACTTATACTGTTGTGTATTATTGGAAGCAAGATGAAAGTCTCACAGGTCTCAGTTCTGGGTTTTTTCATTGTACCACTTTTAAGAGATCTCACCAATTAATATGATAATAAATTTTAATATCTCACATTAAAACAAATGTAAGTTTCACTTGAAACTATAAAGATCTCCTTTATAGATCTTTGTACTCAATAAAGGTGGATTTTTAACTGAGACTTTACTACTTTACCTGGTTTGTACTGGTGTTGTACAAACAGCTCTAAGACCAAGCAGAAAAATCCAAAACATATCTCATTAAGTCAAATCGAGAATTAGTGAAGGCCAATGCTCAAATTGTCACAGACAAGATGATGAAGCTAGCTGAACAGCCCCTCCAACACGTATGCAAAACATTCAATTGTGAGGAGAGCAAGACACAGGCCCTCACTTTTTTCTACCCACAGCTGCTGTCTAGATCTTTCTCTAAGGCTTCATGGAGACCTGTTAATACATTCCCTAATTGAAAGAGACGCAGTTTTCTCCCAAAAATTCATGGCCTCTTAAATTTCACTTGAAATGTGATTCACTACAAAATTGAGTAATGATTCTGGCAAGTCCTGACTCCTTGGAATATTTTTCATCAAATTGAACTTAAAAATGTATCAAGAATAAAGCCATCAAGAATAATGTGCTACATCAAAAAGGCAACAAAAAGTTGGTCTTTGATAGAAGGAGATCCTTTAACAGTAGTAATAACTAATAAAAGAACACAAACAGCTAAAATGTATTATGCATTTATCCTATGCCAGAGTTTGTGCTAAGAATTTTATATTTAATTCTAAAAACCACAGAGACACAGATGGTCAGAGAGGTGAGGTACTGTATTTTGCCACATACAATGTTGCACTCTTTTGTCTAAATTTTTGAGGCAAAAATAAGGATGCACATTACGCATGTGTAGTACTAATTCCATATCCATATAAATGTTTCTAATTCTCTTATTTAAGTTTATGTGTTCAACATGTAACTCTAGAAAGCAATGACATCTGTGTATAAAATAATAACCTGGAATATGTAATTGCACCCCTCTCTGCTTGTCCCCTTCCCAGGCAGCCTCCTCACTGGGCAGGAGCCTCAACTACAGGAGTCTGCCACTGCTCAGCTGTCACTCCAGACACCACTGCTGCCTCCACCTTGGAACCGGGGATGCCACCAATGACAACGTGACAGTGTCAGGACCTCGGTGGGAAGAGGGAGGCTACACAGTGGTGTCTCCTTCTCTTGCAAGAAACAGAAGGCCTGGAACTGGCTGCTGCAGAGCAGCTGAGAACGAGTCCAGGCAGCAGGTGATGGTGGCCTGGACAACCTGAGCACCCATCCTCCCCCAACTGTCCCCTCCCACCACACCCTCATCCCCACATCCCCTCATTTCCTCTTCCCACTCATATCTGTTGGTGAGAACATGGCCACAGGCACTCCACTGAGAAATCTGGCAGGCTTATTTCCTGGGAAGCTAGTGTGAGGGTCCAGGGCCAGTCCTGCCTGCCCTGGGCTCCTGATGGTACATTCCTATCCCTTCTGCACGGCCTCCTCTGTTAGTGCCGTGTAGCCTTGCTCCAGCCATTCCTGCTGCTTTCTAACTGTGAGAATCTCACACTTCAGAGTGCTGCTCCCCAGAGTTCTGTCCTAGACACAGACTGCCAAATGGCTAATGAGGTCCTTACCATTTCATGAAGTCTCAAGTCTCATGGTGGGAGAAAAAAACACTAGGAAATGACAACAGTTACAATAAGCTAAGAATAGGGTACTGGGGATACACCTGCTGCAGGTATTGGGCCCAGGGAATGTCTCAGAGAAACTGAGAATTGTTAAGAATTAGTACAGCAAGAGAAAAATTGCAATGCTTCAGGCAGAAGGAATAACGTAAGAAAATACTCTGAGAAAGACAAAGTGGAATTTTAAAATAGATGAGTTTTCAGCGCTACTGAAGAATCACATTCCAGAGGGAGAGGTCAAGAGATACCGCTGCAGGAGGGCCTGGGAAAGAGCCACCGAAGGGACTGTGAGCTTGGTGGGGTGGGCTGGTATGGTCACATGGGTATTTTAGGAAGATTGCTCCTAGTGCAATCTTCTTGGGTCCTAGCCCATCCCTACAATGTTTTCTCCTCCATCTGAATAACCACAACTGATCATTTATGCCATTCTTCTAATAGGTAGTCACAGACAGTTTTATTACTTAAAGTTTTAAATGATCTTCCTATAGTGGTTTACTCTTTTGTACCTTTTACAATGCTCTGCAGGCAGTAAGTGTTCAACAGTTGTTGAGCTATCGCATCACTCTCTAAAGCCAGGGCTAGGCTGGGCAAGGTAGCTCACGCCTATAACCCTAGCACACTGGGAGGCCAAGGTGGGAGGATTGCATGAGGTCAGGAGTTTGAGACAAGCCTGAGGAAGAGTGAGACCCTGTCTCTGCTAAAAATAGAAAAATTAGCTGGTGCCTGTAGTCCCAGTTACTAGGGAAGCTAAGGCAAGAATATTGCTCAAGCCCAAGAGTTTGAGGTTGCTATTGAGGTTGCTATTAAAGGTCGCAGCACTTTACCTAGGATGACAGAGTGAGACTCGGTCTCAAAAAATAAATGAACAAATAAATAAAGCAAGCCAGGGCGCTATGGTCTTTTCATATTCCCTACATGGCCTAGGAGAATTATACACAACACAATAGAATAACAAATAGCTGTTCTTAGTGGAAAGAAACCTGGAGAAAAATGGTGTGTTCCTTTTGTGATCTTCACGTACAGTGGCCCACAACTCAAGTTGTTTCTGATAGTTCTAAATACATAATCTAATAGGGAAGCACAAATAAACAGCACACACACATTACTCACACATAAAATCTCTTCCAGAGAAGATGAACTTCTTCAACTATCATCACTGTGATTTAGAACAATTACAAAAATTTGAAGCCCTTAAGACCAAAAAGTCAAGAGAAAGAGAGAGAGAATCAGCAGGAAATGAGGAGGGAGAAATAAATTAAAAAGTATGGCGTATCCTCGCCTGCCAGTGAGCTCTGCACCTGACCCGTGTGGAATCAGCCTGGCTCTGTGCGGAAGACACACACCTCCGACAGCTGAGGGAGCGAAATGGCCAATTCATCACCTGTTAGAGAACCACTTCCTACGAAGGTAGGTGAAAGGCTGCTCATTTACCAACGAAGGGGTTAATTAAAACATCCCATGAAGATGGTCACAGCAGTTGACATTTGGTGGCTTGCTTGAAATAGTATAGAAAACAGTGCCAAAGAAAGGGATTCCATCCTGTGTGAGAGCTGGGAATTGCCCAATTCTGGTGCCCTGGTGACATTTCCTAAGGCAGTTCAATGAAGTAAACATAAAGTGATATTTTTGTAACTCAGCTCTTCAATGAGGTATAAAATTCCCATTTCCCCCCAAATAGCCCTCTGGTTTAATAGGTGACTTGAATTTCTCTTCAATGACTCATTACAATACTAACAGTAAGTCACTCTGAACATAAGCTGGGGAGGTAAGAGCATTAGCTCCAGAGGTCTGAAAACAAGACACATCAGCTACTGAGGTAGAGAAAATACTCACATAAAAACTTATTCCAGGCTTTGTGTTAAGAATGAAAGAAACTCATTAAACTGCTTCACACTAGCATCACCGTGGCTGGCATGAAATGAGTACTCTTTAATAAAGGGCAACTCCTTAAGAAAGGGTGGGAATGCAAATTAATACATTCCTTTTGGAAAGATGTTTGGAGAACACTTAGAGATCTAAAAATAGATCTGCCATTCAATCCTATAATTCCTCTACTAGGTATATACACAGAAGACCAAAAAGCACATTATAACAAAGATATTTGTACCAGAATGTTTATTGCAGCCCAATTCATAATTGCTAAGTCATGAAAAAAGCCCAAGTGCCCATCGATCCACGAATGGATTAATAAACCGTGGTATATGTACACCATGGAATATTATGCAGCCTTAAAGAAAGATGGAGACTTTACATATTACATGTTTCCCTGGATGCAGCATGAACATTTTCTTCGTAGTGAAGTAGCTCAAGAATGGAACAAAATGCAACCAATCTACTCAGCCCTACTATGAAACTAATTTATGGCTTTCACATGAAAGCTATAACCCAGTTATAACCTAAGAATAGGGGGAAGGGGGAAAGGGAGGGGAATGAGGGGGGGAAGATGGGTGGAGGGTGATTGGTGGGATTACACCTGCAGTGCATCTTACAAGGGTACATGTGAAACTTAGTAAATGTTGAATATAAATGTCTTAACACAATAACTAAGAAAAATGCTAGGAAGGCTATGTTAACCAGTGTGATGAAAATGTGTCAAACGGTACACAAAACCAGTGTATGGTGCCCCATGATCGCATTAATGTACATAGCTATGATTTAATAATAAAAAAAAAAAGAAAGGGCAACCATAGCATGTTCTATACAGATCTTTACTAATGGATTCCTTCCTTTAAAAATGCATTTCTAGAGCAATTAACAGTGAGAGAGAAACTCTGTGATCATAATATTATTAGTAGCATATTCATCTAGAAGCAATTGCCCTTATTTGGTAACCCTTGCCAAGAGGTCTGTTAGTGGATCAGCTTTGGCACTTTGCAGCCTAGGAATGATTTCAGGGGAAAGAAGAACTACTTAAGAATCTTCATATGTAGAGTAATGAAAATATTAGAATGAATTTTCTATAACTTAGTCAATGAGAGTGAGAGGGTGAGTTTAAAAAAGCTTCACCCTATGCCAGGAAGGCTGTAGTACTAATGCTTGAGTACATGCCTTTGAGTATGTTTTTCCACCCAGGCACGGTTCCATTTAATGGAGGTAAGATTTAAAGGATGGTAACATAATGATAATGATACAGATAAGAATGATCATAGTCACAGCAGCAGTCACCTATCAGTCATCTGTTATGTGCCAGGCTCTTTGCTTCTTACACATGTGATCTCTTATTCTCGCAGTAATCTTCAATTTAAATGACATCACCTTCATTGATAGATATAACCAAGGATCCATCAATTCTTCTTTCTGACAAATTTCTTTCTAAAAATATATACTGTAAAAGCAGCAAGGGAATTTGACAGATTTTGCAGAGACTTGAATAGCTTCATGCAATACCAAGAAGACTTCAGGGATATCTTCTGGGCAATGATGGATCTGTTAGGACACAGCTAGGTGAACCTCCTATTTGCATGTTAAAGGTTAATATTCTAAGTTGCTTTCTACCCCTCAGGCGGCACACATTGGACACCACTCTTTTATTCTGTCTTATCCACAGTTCAAGACAGAAGTAAGTTAAGAACTTGTCGGGTCCTCGTGGGGGTTGGGACAGAGCATAACTTCTGTTCACTTCCCTTCAGAGATGAAGTCTGGGTATCACCAAACTTCTAGATAAGCAAAACCTAGCAGGTGCTTTCTCATTTGACGTTGTTCACTCTCAGTTCTACCACTTCCTTTGTAAATCTTATGCAGTTTCCAATGCCAAGCTCCCTGCCATTTCTTCCTCAGTGGACTTTGATTTTCCTTTATCCTTCCAGTAGTCCCATGGCACAAATTATCTATATCTATTTTGTCCAGTTTATAGCCTCTAACCACAGGTGGCTATTGAGCACTTGAACTGTGTCTAGTCTAAACTGAGATGTTATAGAACTGTAAACATAGCCTAGCTTTTGCAAAGCAAAAAATTAATTAATTAATTAAATTTTAAAAGAATATAAATTATATCAATTATTGTTCCATTGATTACATGGTGAAATGATAATTTTTTCATATACTGGATTAAGTCAAAATTGTCTTAAAATTAATTCTACCTGTTTCTTTTTACTTTTTTAATATGACCACTATAGAAAATTTAAAATTACATATGTGACTTACATTTCTGGCTCAAATTATATTTCTGTTGAACAGAACTGTTCTATATTCTTCCAGTTCTGAGTGTGGTCCATGGAGCAACATCATTTTACATGGAAACATTGTTAGAATTATAGAATCTGATTCACAGAATCAAATTTTCATTTTAACCAAAGATCCTGGTGATTCATTAAAGTCTTTCAATTTCTGGTATACACATTAACTTTGACACTGTTATCATCTGAACTTTGTAGATCATCTGTTTCATATGTAAAAGTTATACCTAAACAAGATGCACTTGAGAGGAAAGGCCAACATTTATATTCCTTTTGTAATTCTCCTAGTACCTAGCATAGAAGTAGACTCCTAAAATACACTGAATAAATTGCATGACAATTTAAAAATTACTCTTTTTGAAGTCAAATGGTTTCATCATTTGCCTTCCTTATACCTTTTAAATTTTGATCCATAATCAAAAGTATTATCCAAGATGGTAAATGAAATCTGAAATTAAAAATAAATGAAAAAATAGTATTGCTTAGTCATGATGTTAACTTCATTTCTTTAGTTTGTAGCTCTCTCTTCCAAACTGCACTTCAGATAACTAAAAGGATTTAATAAAATCTTATAACATCACTACAGACTTCCTTATAAGGGAAAAGGTTACATAAAGTTACATTAACAAGGTACCTTCATCCTCCCTTAGAGTTTCTATCTGAAATTAAATCTGTTCCCTTCTTATTTAGAGAAAAATCATTATAGAAATGTACATTAAAACCTGGATAAATTGTAAACAGACATTTAGTTTCTCATGTATTAATATTTGGTGCAGATGATGAGAACATAAGTTGATACCAATGATTTTTTTTTTTTTTAAAGAAAAAGAATGGAAGAAGAAAAACTATAAATGGACATAAATTCAGGGCAATTTCCTACCATGTTTTATATCTACTATTGAACTATAAAGACTTGTTCCAACCACGTTGACAATCAAATGAGGTAGAAATTTTGAATATTCTTTGAAAAGATAAAAATGCTATTATGTGTGCTTTATCCCTAGTGGGGAGTTATGGTCATTAATGATGGCCATAGACCTTGCATTGCAATTATCAAGATTCTGTTATGGACATTAAACTCAACGAGCAAGGTTACCTGTCACAGAGTCTATAATTCTAATGAAATGGTAGTGAAAACTGATTCATTGATTGGAATATCTTTGTTCTCTATTTATATTCTATTTATTACAAGTTTTCCATCTGAAGATCTCCTAAATTGGGTTTCAGATTCTGCCAGAGGTTAAGTAGTCCAGGATTTTTTAGAGAGTTTCCATGTGGGTCTTGCTCAGAAGGAAGCTTTGTTGCTAAGCTCAAAAGTAAATCTGGTGTTTAGTTATCATTGTTCTATCTCAGAACTACTAATATTTCCATTAGTCCTTAATAAATCATCATTTAACTCCTACATTAATTACTGTGATCTCTCATGATGTCAGGATAGTATAGTGAAGACACCAAAGTTGTTTGTTGCCTGAAGACCAAAATAGTTCAGAAATGCTTTACTAACTCAAATTCTCATTGGAAATATGAGGGCAACATTTCAAGCTCTTTCACAAAAAAAAAAAAAACTTCTTATGAGTTTCATAAAGGCATAGACTTCCCTCTCCAAATATAATATTTCCTTACTTCCCTTACCAATGCAAAAAAGAGAAAGTAAGGGGTGAAGTGAGGGAGAATTTGGTAATTCTTTTTATAAGGCCCCATTTTTTTTTCTTGTGGGCTACTGGTATCACAGTTTTTCACAATAAACATTGCCAAATGGGTAGACGTTCTCTCAACTCTTTAGGGCCAAGAACATCATATGTACCTATGTATATTTACACCTGATAGAGGAAGATGAGCAAAAATGGTATATACCCTCATCTAGCAAAGAACCTCATTTTTAACTCCCCAGCTATAGCCTGATCAGAATGGAACCTGTAAAATAACCTTGAGTCAAGAAGAAATGCAGACCACAGCCAGCCAGCGGGCTGTACCAGGGACACAAAACAGAACAGAAAACAAAATTATGAGTGCTATTCATAGGCAATTTTCACCCTGTAATTAACCTCACTTTTCATTTTCACATTCCCCAGAAAAATAAAGAATGAAAATAAGAAGAAAGAGTCAGGAGAGAGTTGTCACAGCATAAAATTTGGAAAATGGAGTTAGGCATTTTCTTACTAAAGACAGATGAGTATCTGGTGTGTTGAAGTTGAAGTGGGATGAGAGAAATCATTTATAGACCAATCAGAGCCCTGAACTACAGGGGATGGGGAGGGGTGGAGGAGTAGCATGCTTTATTCTCACATTGTACTTTCCTGAAAGTTCTTGGCACATTGGAGCCCACAATTAGGGGCATATTTTGTAGTTTGTAAATATCAATTGCCATTTTGGTAGTAAAAGAGGCAGGGGAAGAGTTGTAGGCAAACATTACCCATTTTAATGTTGACTGTAATTCTAGTCTTGGGTAATTATTGCCTTTAAAAAAGAACACTGGTTTGTTTTTAGCAACAGTGTGCATAATTTATTGCCTGTGGCATATCAATTGGAAAAAAGCTAAAACTTTAAATACTGGCCAACAAAATGAAAGCCATTTTATTACACAAAGAAAATTAACAAAAATAAACAAATGCCCACAATTTACAAGGCTCATCTTTCCTTTTGTTTTGTGTGTTGGTAACCTATTTTCAGCAGCTTAGGAAACTCCTAGGTTTACAAGACTATTACTCCTTCACAATTTCTACTTCTGACCATCCTAAGTAAGTAATTCATAAGCCTTAGTTTTCTACCCCCCTAACACCTCCCAAATACATAAAATTATAAAGTCACAGACCAGCATGTAGATTGCCTTTGCTACTTTTGTTATTTTGAAGCCAATTAAGTAGTTAAAGGTCATTTGTACAGTCAAAATCTTGGCTAAATAACCAAGATTTCTATGACCCATTTCAGCCAGAATGTGTTAAGAAGAAAATGTCCCAAGGATAAATATTCTCTTGCATCTAGTATTATGGATACAAACGAAATAGCAAATGGAATATCCAATCTACTGGATGAGAGCCTTATAAATGCATAGATTATGCTGGTCTTTCTACTTGGCTATTCTAAGGAAGGTCACTAAGAAGGCCAATTAGTGACGAGAACTTGTAAAGTGAGCATTATCTTTATATTCTTGCTCTGACTAAACTCTGGCTCCCCCCACCCCCGGGATACGCTACTTCCTGCAGCCCCTCAGATGGCGTCAGTACACGGATAAGCCTTCTCTGTGCTCCGCTCTCTGCTTTCAGCCCTTTCTCCCACCCTCTTCTCACAAGTCTCTAGCTTGAAAGCTCAGCAGACTGACTCAGCAGACTCTTCACGAGAGCTCTCATCCAGTGGCCTCTCCCCCAGTCCTGGTCATTTCTCCTCAGTTCTAAACAATTTCTCAAACTCACTCCAGTATTTACATTGCCTTTCCTTTTGGTGATTATGTAAATGATCTCTCTTAATAACTGAACTCTCAGAACTTTGGATTTCTCTCTTCCATTGATCTTACATTCCTTGTAATTCACTCTAATTTGCTCTCTTAGGGTCACTCTTTAGACTGCAACAACACCAGTAATAATATCACCACATGGCTTGGGCGCCGTGACTCACACCTGTAATCCTAGCACTCTGAGAGGCTGAAGTGGGTGGATTGACTAAGCTCACCAGTTTGAGACCAGCTAGAGTGAGACCCTATCTCCAAAAACCTAATCGCCGGGCATTGTGGCAGGTGCCTGTAGTCCCAGCTACTTAGGAGACTGAGGCAAGAGAATCACTTGAGCCCAGAAGTCTGAGGTTGCTGTGAGCTATGATTCCACAGCACTCTACTGAGAGCAACAAAGTGAGACTGTCACAAAAAAGAAAAAAAAAATCACCTCGGAATCCTGGTTTCATGCCCCTCACTCTGCTGTCCATCTCCAATCTTTCCAGTTCATTCCTTTAGTATTTCAACCCCAACAGGCCTTCTAATCCTGATGATCTCACAACCTTTCAGTGATGGTCAACCCCTTCAGCTCTGGATGGCCTCATTTTCCTCCTTCTCTGGTCCTTCGTAAATCATCCAGAGATCTTTACTTCTCACTTTTTTTGCTGCATCCTCTAACAAAACCACAATCCTGGTTAGCGTCGACTCTCCCCCACTCTTCCTCTGTACTTAAGCAGCTGAATGCGGCAGAAGCTTCATGTACACCCCCTCTAGTGAATCTTATCATTAATTCATGAATTCCAAATGGTTCCTTAATGCTGCCAGGCAATCATATGTTATATATATATATATATCATGTTACATTATATATGTATTATTCTATATACATTATATTACATGTATTATATAATTATGTATTCCAATTATATTATGTATCCCTAGTTTATTTGTTCCCCTACTCCTCTAGATAACTAATTCATACTTCCTCTTTTTTTCTGGAAACGTTAATGTCTGCTTCACTATCCTCATTCTCAACTGTTGACTTTTGCTTCTAACTTCACTAAAAAGTTGAAACCATCTTAGGATAATATCCACAGATTTTGTTACATGTTTCCACTGACCAGAATCTTCCTTTACACCTTGATGAACATCCGGACTCCCAGCTGAAGTCAGGATTTCCACATGTATGTTAGATTCTATCACGGTCACCTACTCAAAGGCAGTGCTGCAGCGATTCTCCCCAGGATCTTCTACATCATCCAGTTTCCCTGGTCTACAAATAGCCTGCATTTCTCCCATCTTAAAAACAAATAGAAAAATCTTTCTTTGCTCCACTTTCCCTAACATACTGTTTCACAGGCAAAAATTTGTTGAAACAACTGTCCACCCCTGTCTCAAATTTTTCTTTCTTTATTCTTTCTCAAAGTCACTCCAGTCACACACACACACACACACATACTAACATTCCCCAAAAATGTTTTTGTGATTTTCATCAATGTTATTTACATTCTTACATCGAGTGGCTAATACTGGTCTTCATTTTCTAGATCTATTAAACAACATTTAAAAGAGATGATCACTCCTTCCTCAATACATTCTCTTCACCCTGCTTTCAGAAAATAGGTTTTATTGAATTTTTTCCTTCCCCACCAGTCACTGCCTCTCAGTCTCCTCTGCAGTTCCTCTTCTTCCCCTGGACCTCTTAATGTTAGACTGCCACAGGGCTCACTCCCTATTTTTGTGTGTTCACTTCTCCTGTGATTTAATTCAGTCTCCTTGTTGTAAGTGAAATTTACTTACCATCAAGTTTTAAAAATATGTTTCTAGCCCAAACCTCTCCGTTGTTTCCGGACTTGTGTATCTAACAATCTACTTGACTTGGATGTTATTGGCATCTCAGATTCAATATTATCCAAATCTGAACTCTGGTCTTCTCCCTGACACATTACCCTTGTCTCTTACCCCCAGACTGCTCCAGTCACAGCTTTTCTGACTCTCGCTGGTGGCAGCTCCATCCTTCTAACCTCTCAACCCAGAAATCTAGGAGTTTCTCTGGCCTTTCCCATATACTCAATGTCTAGAGATGCCTTGGCGCCTCCATCCACAGGCACCCTGAATGTGCTCACTCCTCTACACTTGCACTTTTTGTACACTACTATTAATAACCATCATCTCTTAGATGGACAAGGCTTCCTTTAAAACACCATAAAGTCAATTGTTTAGAGATCCTGATGGGGTTGAGAGGATGGTTGGAAGTCAAAGTACTAGGAAGAGAATAATAAAGGGAGATTATTATAGGGTCAAGTCTCAGCCTTATCATCTTTTCATCTGGAGCTGTGGTCTCATCTTAGGCTTGAGCATTGGTCTTCTTCCAAGCTCATGTGACTGTTGCCAGAATTTATTTTTTCACACCTGTAAAAATCATGTTGGCTTGCCTCTTCAAGACCAGCAGGAAATCATCTCTATCCTTAAGATCCTCTTTAACAATATATTTAAACCTGACTCAGGATAATCTCTCTTCAGTTAACCTAAAGCCAGGTGTTGAGGGACCTTCCTACATCTGCAAAATCCCTTCACTATTGCCATATACCATAATCCAATGATGGGGGTGATATCCCATCAGACTCACCAAGTCCTGCCAATACTCAAGGGGAGGTTCTTACACAACAGTGCATATCTTGGAGCAGGAATGTTGATAGCCATTTTAGAATTCTCCATAATTTTCCAAGTAGGCACATCAACAGAAACCTCTTACTATTCTAAGCATAGAAGTGGGAAAAAAGCAATTGACACTGTGGTATGATTTTGAAACTGCTGGTTTGGGCTAGGTACAGTGGCTCACAACTATAATCCTAGCACTTTGGGAGGCCAAGGCAGGAGGATCTCTTGGGGTTACAATTTCAAGAGCAGCCTGAGCAAGACAAGACCCTGTCTCTACAAAAAAACAGAAAAATTAGCTGGGAGTAGTGCTATGTGCCTAGTCAGAGCTGCTTGAGAATCTGAAGCAGGAGGATCCCTTGAGCCCAGGAGTTTGAGGTTGCAATGAGCCATGGTGATGCCACTGCATTCTAGCCTTCTAAGTCTGGATGACGGAGTGAGACTCTGTCTCAAAATAATAATAATAATAGTAATAATAATAATAATAACTGTTCTATCTTCATCACTAGCTGTTGGTATAAAATCTTCAAAAAAATCCTTAGAATATCCTAAGCAAATTTTTTTTATGCTAATGAAGTGACTTCCTAGATATTAGGAAGATATAAATAGCTTTAGCCCCACCCTAAGACCTCTGGGAAAGAAGAGGGAGCTAGAGATTGAGTTCAATCACCAATCAATCACTGTGATTTAATCAATCTTGCTTATATAATAAAACCAGGATAGAAATTCTTTAACTATGAGTATGAAAGCTCTGTGTCCTACCTCACCTCAATACCTTGCACTGTGAATCTCTCCTGTTCAGCTGTTCCTGAATTGTACTTTGTATAACGATACTAGTGTCCTAAATATAGCACTTTTCTGAGTTCTGCAAGTCATTCTAGTGAATTACCAAACCTAACACAGGGTTGTGGGAACCCCTGAATTTGTAGCTAGCTGGGCAAAAGTAGAAGAGCCTTGCAGGACATCTAGGACAGCTGGCATCTGAAGTGGGATAGTTCATGTAATACTGAAACCCCCAACCTATGCAGTCTGTTCCAATTCCAGACAGTTAGTGCCAGTATTAAATTAAATATCAGTTGGTACTACAGAATTGATGTTGGAAAGCAACAGAGATAGAGTTAGTCCTCTGGTTAACTTTTAACGATTAACGAATATAGAATGTCAGAATAATTTGGAAATGGTGAGAAAATCATTGAAACTAAGAGGTAACAAATTTCAGCAAAATATAGAAAAGTATACACAAGAAGCATTATCACAATCTCAGAAAAGAGAAATCGCAAATTGTGGACAAGAACAAATTCTACTTACCCCCTTAGTAACAAAGAATAAAGTGTCTTACAACATTTCCAGGGAGCAGGGACTGGACGTCTAAACAAAAACTTCACCACAAACTCTTTTCATTTCATTTTATATATTTACACCTAATTTAACTCAAGAACAAATGGTAAAGTTCTGATTTGAAGATATGGGTTTTGTTATTTTCAACATCATTTGGTAATTTTCATAAAGGCCTGAATTTGAGAATTTCCTCCACATTGAGGTGGTAACAAATAAATAAATGAAGTAAGAAAAATAGCTATTGAAGAGGTAAATATATGGTCCCTGAGCCAATAAAAGAGGGAATTTGAAGGGATCCATGGTTAACAATGCCAAGGCTTTGGGAAAACAAAGAAAATGATCATCACTTAGTTATTACAAAGCCCTTTTCAGGAAGCATCATTTTGATTAATTCTCTTCTTCAAATGATTCAGACACTAATAGAGAAGCAGTGGGCTCAGTTCAGTGTGGGGAACCAATCATGCCCTATGTACCCTTCAGTGGCCCTGCAAACTGCTTCTAACATTTAGTCTTAGAAGAGCTTTCCAGGTGTCCCCCGCCAGAAGCCCCTACACTCTTCTGAAGAGATCACCAGGCTGTTTTTCCAACAAAGGAAACACAGATTGAACAAAAGGAGATTCTGATTAAATAAAAATATTGAATAGCCTAGAGTTCAGGAGATCTGAAATCCACAGTCAGTCAGAAGTACTGATTTTTAATATAGTGTCTGGTTTCAGAATCAGGTTTCCCAGGATGGGGGAAGACACTGAGGCTAAAGTCATCAAGTGGCTCCCAAGTGAGGAAACAAAAGAACAGAAGCAACCCCTGTAGCATAACTGTCTCATGACATAAAACTGATATCTTAACCTTCCTGGCTGGATTCTATAACCCCGAGTCCACTAGATTAGAAAATGGAAGTTAATAATTCTGGGGCTCAACTCTGCTATTTCATGTCACTTTGAACAAGATACTTGACCTTTCTGCTGCACATTATTTCTCCTCCATAAAATGATGATAATAACTTTTTGCCACCTACGTCTCAACAATTTTGTGATTGCTGATTTTTTTTTTTCTTTTGCATTGCCACAGTGTGCTGGTAAGTCTATAATATTACTCTCCAGAGTTGAAGTTCATAGGTGACCTAAAATTCACAGGACATGTACATACCTCTGGGGGTTCTGTAAGGTTATTCACATCTACAGAGTTTAAATTCCTAGGCCCAGTCCAGACCAAAACAGCATGTAAATACTATTTATGCACATAAAAGTAGTTGCTAATGTTATATACTACATTTTTGTTTTTATATCTGTTCTTCATATATAACTGTTACCCTAGAGAAAAAGTATGCCTAAAAAGTGATTTGAAGAGAATCTTCTTGCCTTCCAGTGATCTGGGTTAGTAGTGTTCTCATCTTAATCTGCTAGGCCTATCATAACAAGATACTATACAATAGGTAGTTTACATTATAAAACTTTATTTTTTCACACTTTTGGAGGAGTCCAAGATCAACGTTCTGGCCAATTCTGTTTCTGGTGAGGGTATGCTTCCTGGCTTGTAGACAGCCATCTTTTCAGTACATATTCACATAGACTTTCCTCAGTTTGTGCACAGAAACAGCAAGAGAATCAGCTCTCCCGTGTATGTTCTTATTAGATTAGAGCACCATGTTTATGACCTCATTTGAGTTTAAATACCACCTTAAAAGGGCTATATACTGAAAACTTCAAAACATTCATGAAGGAAATACTAGAAGACACAAATAAATGAAATGGAATCCAAGTTTGTAGATTGGAAGAATTAATATTTTACTAATTATTAGTAAAATGATCATACTAATCCAAGTGATCCATAGATTCTACAATCCCTATAAAAATTCCAATAAAATTTTTCACAGAAACAGTAAAAAAAAATCTGAAATTTATATAGAACGACCAAAGACATCAACAGTCAAAAGAATCTTAATATTGACCCCCCCCCAAAAAATCTCAAGAACCTCAAAAAACAGTAATTAAAATAGCAAAATGCTAGAATAAAAACAGATACACAGCAGGCCAATGAAAGAATATAGAGAGTCCAGATATAAATCCATGCATTTACAGTCAATTGATTTTCAAACAAGTTTCCAAGAACACCATGAGGGAAAGGACAGTCTCTTTAATAAATACTATTGGAAAAACATAAGATCCACATGCAGAAGAATGAAATTAAACCCTTATCTCATACCATATGCAAAAGTAAACTCAAAATGAATTAATGACTTAAGCATTAGACCTAAGACTGTGAAATTACTAGAAGAAAACATAGGGGAAATACTCCACAACATTGTTCTGGGCAGAGATTTCTTGAATATGACATGGAAAGCAGAGGCAACAAAAACAAAAATAAACACATGGGATTATACCAAACTAAAAAGCTTCTGTACTGTGAAGGAAATAATTAATAGATTGAAGAGACACCTCACACATAGGTAGAAAATATTTGTAAACTATACATCTGATAAGGGGTTAATATCCAAATTACATAAGGAACTCAAACAACTCAATAGCAAGAAAACAAAGAACCCAATTCAATAATGAGTACAGGTCCTAAATAGACATTTTTCAAAGGAAGATGTACAAATGGAAACAGACACCTGAAAAAAATACTCAATATATATATATGTGGGATCACTAATCATTAGGGCAAAGCAAATTAAAACCACTACGAGCAATCATCTCACATCTGTTAGAATGCCTCGTCAGAAAGACAAAATATTATTGTCAATGAAGATAAACAGAAAAAGAAATTCTTGCACACAGTCGGTGTGAAAGTAATTTAATACAACAAATGTGGAAAACAGTTAGTGTGTTTCACTGTGAAGTGTCTCCAGAAAACCCAAAATAGGATTACTATATGATCTAGCAATATCACTTCTGGGTATACATCCAAAGAAATTGAAATCAGCTTGCCAAAAGTATATTTGTACTCCCATGTTTATTGAAGCATTATTCACAATAATCAAGATTATTCACAATAATCAAGAAGCAGCCTAGGGGGTCCATCATCAGATGAACAGATAAAGAAAATATGTTATATATGCACAATGGAGTACTATTCAGCCTTAAAAAAAAAGAAATGCTATCATCTACAACAACATGAATGAGCCTGGAGGATATTATGTTAAGTGAAGTAAGCCCGACAAAGAAAGACAAATGCCACATGGCCTAACTTACATGTGGAACCTAAAGCCGCCGCAACTCATAGAAGTAGAGAATAGAACAGGGCTTGCCAGAAGCTGGGGGAAGGAGGCAGCATGGGGACCCAGGAGATGTTGATGGAAGGATAAAATTTTACCTAGACAAGGAGTTATATGCTTTAATGACTGATTGCACAGAATGGGGACAATAATAAATAACAATGTAGATTTCAAAATTTCTAAAAGAGTAGATTTTGAACATTTTCACCACACACACACAAAAAATAAGTATGTGAGGTGATGAATTTGTTAAGTAGCTCAATTTAATCATCCCACAATCTATGTCTTGAAACATCACATTTACCCCACAAATGAATACAACTACTACTTGTCAAATTTATATATATATATATAAAAAAAAAAAAAACCTTAATTACCTCCTAAAGACTCTATCTCCAAATATAGTCATTCACACTGGGGGCTAAGGCTTTGGAGGAATTTGGAGGGGAAACAATTTAGTTCATAGCACTTTTATAAGAAGCATGCTTTGTAGGACATTTGCAATAAAGGGAAGGAACACCTTGATTAATTGGCAAGGTGATGTGCTATTAGAGGTATGCTTAATACCATAGGAAATTCTATTATCTAATCCAAAGACTTTCAGTCTTTTTAGTGAAGGCTTTTTAAAAAATATGTTTTAACTGATAATTAAAAATTATATATATCTTTCATGTACAAGATGATGTTTGCCATGTGTATGTATTGTGGAATGACTAACTCAAGCACGTGAACATATGCATTGCCCTACATCATCATTTGTTGTGAGAACATTGAAAACTTACTTTCCTACTGATTTGCAAGAATTAATTACTACAGTCACCACGTTTTCCAATACATGTCTTGAGCATGTTCCTTCTGTCTAACTGAAATGTTGCATTCTTTGATCAGCAGCTCCTCAACTCAGGCCCTGATAACCACCCTTCTACTGTCTGCTCCTTTAAGTTCAGCTTTCCTAGTTTCCACATAGGAGTGAGATCACATCTCATTTGTCCTTCTGTGTCTTGCTTATTTCAGCTCATCTGTCTTCCAGGTTCATCCAGGTTTTTGTAAGTGACAGAATTTCTCTCTTTCTTATGGCTGAATAATATTAAGTTGTCCATATACGGGAACATTTTCTTCACTGCTTCATCTGTTGATAGACACTTACGTTGCTCCTATATCTTTGCTATTGTGAATAACGTTGCAATGAAATGGAGTGCATGCAGGGTATTGATTTCATTTCCTTTGGATTTACACCCAAGTAGTGGGATTGTTGGATCATATGAAAGTTATATTTTTGCTTTTTTTTTTTTTTTTTCCTGAGACAAAGTCTCACTCTCATCCTGGGTAGAGTGCCATGCTGTCATAGTTCACAGCAACCTCAAACTCTTGGGCTCAAATGATTCTCTTGCCTCAGCCTCCTGAGAAGCTGGGAATACAGGCACCTGCCATAATGTCTGGCTAGTTTTTCTATTTTTAGTAGAGATGGGTATCCATCTTGTTCAGTGTTGCGTGACCGGAGACGCGAACGAGCAGAAGCTTTGCTGTAGGTGTAAAACTCGCCCCTGTAATTATTAAGTCAAGAAACAGACCGTACACTCTGATATGGTGTATGGCAAAGTTTTTTATTTTAAGTTCAGGTTTTATACTTTTTCAGTCAGGTATACACTTAATTCTTTTAAGGATTAGTTTCCTCATTTTCTTACTTTATTTTTACATATCAATACCATCACCTTTCAGTAAATCTCTCCTATTTTCAAGACAATGACTAGTTTCTGAGCAGGGCACAAAGACAGAAGTAGCCTCAGGGGAACAAAGTTAATAGAATATTCT
>CAUYPK010104388.1:0-11728 GCA_963574355.1 Loris lydekkerianus | reverse complement strand
AGTATCTCAGGAATGGAAAAAAAAAAGTATTTAATGTACTCAGCCCTACTATGAAGCTAAATCATAGCTTTCACATGAAGGCTATAACCCAACTATAGCACAAGATTATAGGGAAAGGGCCAAGAAAGGAGAAGGGAGGGGGGAGGTTTTAGTGGAGGAAGGGTAATGGGTGGGGCCACATCTATGTTGCATCTTAGAATGGGTACAGGTGATTGCACTAATGTACACAGCTATGATTTAACAATAAAAATAAATAAATAAATAAAATAATAATTCCCTAAATCAATGGGGAATAGAGATAAATAGAACATTCTTCAAAGATAACAGACAAATGACTATCAATCATATTAAAAAAATCCACATCATCTCTAATTATTATAGAAATGAAGATTAAAACCAACCTTAGATATATCACCTCATCCTAGCAAGAATGGCAAACATTACAAAATCTGAAAACTGCAGATGCTGGGGTGGTTGCAGAGAGAAAAGAACACATTTACTCTGTTGGTGGGACTGATACTAATACAATCATTTTGGAGGGAATTATGGAGACCTGAAAGAGCTCTACCTTGAACTCCGTTTTGATACTGAAATCCCATTAATGGGCCTCTATCCAGAAGGAAGAAACAAAACAAAACAAAGCACCTTTTATTATAAAGGCATTTGTACTAGGCTGTTAATCACTGCCCAATTTACAATCTCCAAAGTGTCATAACAACCTAAATGTTCTTCAACCCAAGAATGGATCAGCAAGATGTGGTATATGTATACAATGAAATATCATTCAGCCATTTAAAAAATGAAGATTTTTTTCTCATTTAGATTTTGGAACACATTATTTTTAGTGAAGCATCACAGGAGTGAAGAAGTATGAATCTTAAGTACTTAATTTTAATTTGAAGACAATGATAATTAATGACATGGTGGGATATGGGGGAATGGGAGAGCAGACAGTCAAGAAAGGAAGGGTTGGGGGAGAGGGAAAAAAAAAACAAGAAAAGAAAATAGTGACTAATTTTCACATAAATTCGTTGTAATTTTCATCAAAGTATATTATACAAACAATAACTCTTAACCCAACATGTTAATATGTTGTTTATTCTATTGTATTCTCATTTACAAGTGACATATGTTTGTAATTTCTCCTTTATAATAATATATTTTCCTAACTTTAATATCAAAATATACCTATATCAAGTAGAATAATTTTGATGTATTTCTTCTTTTTCTATTGTCTATAAGATTGAGCATGATATGTTTTTTACAGTTATTTTTTACTTTTATTTATAAATATTAGATGTCTATTTTTTGATACTTAAAAAAGAAATAAGAAGTTAACTGCTGAATTCATACTGGAATCTCAGAGTCAAACATTCTATTGTAGATGTACTCTTATTTTACAATGTGAATGTTACTTTCTTTGCATTATTATAGTTATTATTATTGCTCAATATTTCAATGAAGCAATTGTCCCATCCCTTTTCTGAAGGTATATATGTTTCTTCATTCTTTACAGGTTTTTGTTTTTAATAATTTTCTTAAACATTGTTATTGTTATTAAATTTTAAGTCTTTTTAATTTTGTGAAGGCAAAAAAAATAGAAACCTAATTAACATATATATATATATATATATATATATATATATAAGTAAAATTAAAAAAATCTATTTTTGAAAGGAGGAGTTAATCTTTAGGGAAACCTGCTTGGCAGGAGTATCAAATATAAACAAAGAATCAAACAAACCAGGAACACACTATAACAATCTATGGGAAAATTCAGAGGATAATTTTGTAAGTCAAATATTGTAAGAAATAATCTAACTATTCTTTGTGAAGGATCATAGCATCCTACAGGTCAATATCAACATATTTTTGAATCATCTTTTTAGGTTTTCATATTGAATGGCAAGGGGCAGAAGGAAGGGCCAAGATATAAACTGTCACACATTATAGTACTTTCCCAGTGAAGGCACAATCCACACTGTGAGGTCCAACTGCTGCTGTGCAGGCAAGTGTGCTTTCACGTGTGCAAAAATGTCATTGAATTTGAAGTATTTTATCTGAAAAATTCAAGCCCAATTCCCCACATTGTATTCTCTATTTCTTAAAATAAGTCATAAGAGAGAAATTGTGTACCCTCAAATAGAGTCCATAGTGAGAATTTGAAATGAAAAATATACAAAAATCACCTATTGACAACAAGAAAATGTTCCTTTCCTTGCTTTGAAATACATAGCTGGACATTTCTACTATTCCTGCAGCAAAAATATTTCTAGAATCAAAAAGGAAGTATTGTTCAGGATTAGATAAAATAAAGTAGTTACAGGTATTTTAATTATAAAACATCACAGTTAAGAATATACTTATCAAACTACACTTTCATCATGTTTACATGTATTACTGTGTCTTTAGTTCTAGCTCAAGCTCTCTGAATTCAAGAAGACATTTCTCTTTAACAGTGTATGTAATATCTGTGTGTTCACTGCATAATTTAGTGGAAGGGGCATATTTAAGCATCTTCTGGAGAGTAAAAAAATCTTTCTGAATACTTGCCTGTAGTCCCAGCTACTTTGTTTTATTTGCTATTATATGTTTGTTTTGAGACAGAATCTCACTTTCTCACCCACAGTAGAGTGCTGTAGTGTCATAGCTGACAGCAATGTAAAACACTTAGGCTCAAGTGATCCTAGTGTCTCAGCCTCCCAAGTATCTGGGACTACAGGTTTCCTTCACAATGCCTGGCCACTTTTACAGAGGGAGTCTCGTTCTGGTTCAGGCTAATTTTAAACTCCTGAGTTCAGTCACTCCATCCACCTCAGTCTCCCAGAATGTTGGGATTACAGGCATGAGCCACAGCATCCAGGCAAAACCTATTATATTTAATGCCTTTTAAGTGTTATACATTGAAATTTTTATACTTGAGGATTTTTTTATTGATTATAATGTATTTACTGTTAAATTGTATTTTCATACACCACATATCAGTGATTGAAAATATCTGCTCTCTATAAATACATAGAAGTCATAGGTCATAATTAAACCTTCTAATTATTTACAAAACATTCTTTTTTAATGTCATATTAATTTCCACATAAAATTTTGTATTCTAATATTTCTAATATTCTAGTTTTACAGCTTCTCATTACTGTTTATTTTAGGTTAGTTTTCCAAACATCATTTTATTGTGTGTTTGATTTACCTATGTCTTATATTGCTAAATAAATATGTGTAATTCTATGTATACACTTTAAGACAATGTAAGGTTCATTCAAAATATTAGGCATATGTACATAACAAATAATATATGTAAATAATATATGTATATGTTTTCTTAAAAGACTTTGTTTATGATTTATCATATATTTATTTTCTTGTTTAGTTTTTTTAAATTTTATTTTATGAGATAGAGTCTCACTTTGCTGCCTTTGGTAGAGTGACATGACCTTATACCTTACAGCAACTTCAAACTCATTGGCTCAAGCAATTGTCTTGTCTCAGCTTCCATAGTGGCTTGAAATATAGGTGCCTGGTACAACACCTGGCTTTTAGAGATGAAGTTTTGTACTTGCTCAGGCTGGTCTTGAACCCATCATTGAATCCATCAGGCAATCTACCTGCCTTGGCCTCCCAGACTACTGGAATTACAGGCGTGAGCCACCAAGCCCCAGCTCTTCTTTCAATTTTAATGTTTGTTTTATCTTACCTAGTTGAATAGTCATAAAAATAGTCTTAATTTCACCATTTGATTAATGATGGATCTATATTTTTATGTGTGTGAGAGGAACACTTGTTGTTTTAAGGTAATTTTTGAAAAGATTTATAAACTGTTTTTGTTATCTTTTTAAAATTGTACACAGCCCTACTATGAAACCAGTGTGATAAAAATGTGTCAAACTCTTTATAAAACCAGTGTATGATGCCCCATGATCATATCAATGTACACAGCTATGATTTAATTTAAAAAGAAGAAGAAGAAATCAAAAACTATTTTTTCAAGTTCCTCAAAGTTTGATAGTGGGGTTTTGATGGAGATTGCATTCAACCTGTAGATTTCTTTGGGTAGAATGGATATATATATATATATATTTAATATTAAATCATACCTGTGTACATCGATATGATCATGAGGCACCATACACTGGTTTTATAAAGAGTTTGACACATTTTTATCACACTGGTTAACATAGTCTTCCTGGCATTCTTAGTTATTGTGTTAAGACAATTATACTCTACATTTAATAAGTTTCACATGTACCCTAGTAAGATGCACCACAGGTGTAATCCCACCAATCATCCTTCCTCTGCCCATTTTCCCCCTCCCTCCCCACATTGTCCCTCTTCCCCATATTTCTAGGTTATAACTAAGATAGGTTATAGCTTTTATGTGAAAGCCTTAAATTAGTTTCATGGTAGGGCTAAGTATATTGGATACTTTTTCTTTCATTCTTTAGATACTTGACTAAGAAGAATATGTTTCAGCTTCATACATGTAAACATGAAAGAGGTAAAGTCTCCATCTTTCTTTAAGGCTACATAATATTACATAGTGTACATAGACCACAGTTTATTAATCTATTCATGGATCAATAGATACCTGGGCTTTTTCTATGACTTAGCAATCATAAATTGGGCTGCAATAAACATTATGGTACAAACATCTTTGTTATAATGTGATTTTTGGTCTTCTGGGTATATATCTAGCAGAGGGATTTATAGAATTGAATGGCAGATTTATTTTTAGAACTCTAAGTGTTCTCCAAACATTTTTCCTAAAGGAAAGTATTAATTTGCATTCCCACCAGTAGTGTAGAAGTGTTCCCTTTTCTCCACATTCACGCCAACATCTCTGGTCTTGGAATTTTGTGATATGGGCTAATCTTCCTGAAGTTAGATGGTATCTCAAGGTAGTTTTCATTTGCATTTCTCTGATGATTAAAGATGATGCACATTTTTTTTAATATATCTGTAGGCCATGTGCCTGTCTTCTTCAGAAGTTTCTCTTCAAGTCCCTTGCCAAGCCTGCAATTAGGTTACTTATTATTTTCTTGCTTATACGTTCGAGTTCTCTGTGTATTCTCGTTATTAAACCTTCATCGGAGACATACCTGCAAATATCTTCTCTCATTCTGTGGACTGTTTGTTGGCTTCCCTTACTGTGTCCTTGGCTGTGCAGAAGCTTTTTAGTTTGATCAGGTCCCAGTAATATATTTTCAATTGCCCAAGAGGTCCTTCTCATAAAATACTCACCCAGAGTGATTTCTTCAAGGGTTTTCCCTGCCCTCTCTTCTACTGCTTTTATAGTTTCATGTCTTAAGTTTAAATCTTTAATCCAGTGAGAGTCTATCTTAGTTAATCATAAAAGATGTGGGTCCAGTTTCAGTCTTCTACAAGTTGCCAGCCAGTTAACCCAGCACCATTTGTTAAATAGGGATCTTTTCCCCACTGAATTTTTTTTACTTGGATGGTAAAAGATTAACTAACAGTAGGTAACTGGATTCATCTCTTTGTTCTCTATTCTATTTGAGAAATCTGCTTTTTTGTTTTGATCACTGTCGATTTTTAGTATAATGTGAGGTGTGGTAGTGTGATTCCTCCTGCTTTGTTTTTATTCCTGAGTAATGCCTTGGCTATTTGAGGTTTTTTTCTGACTCCATATAAAATAAAGTATTATTTTTTCAAGATCTTTAAAGAATGACAGTGTAGCTTTAATAGGGATTGCATTAAAATTTTATATTGTTTTGGGTAGTATGGACATTTTAACAACGTTGATTCTTCCCAGCCATGAGCATGGCATGTTTTCCATTTGTTCACATTTTCAGGTTTTCTTTTTTTAGAGTTTCATGGGTCTCTTTACAGATATCTTTCATGTTCTTGTTAAATAAACTCCCAAATATTTTATATTCTTTGACATTACTGTGAATGAAATAGAGTCCTTAACTCTTTTTTTCAGCTTGACTATTGTTGGTATATATAAAGGCTACTGAATGTTGATTTTGTAACCTGAGACATTCCTGTATTTCTTGATCACTTCTTAGAGTTTTGTAGTAGAATCCCTGGTGTGTTCCAGATATATAATCATATCATCTGTGAAAAGCAAAAGTTTGATCTCTTCTTATCCTATATAGATACTATTTATTTCCTTTTCTTTTCTAATTGTGATGGCTAAAACTTCCATTAAAATGTTAAAGGTCAGTGGAGCCAATGAGCATTCTTGTCTGGTTCTTAATTTGAGTGGAAATTATTTCAGTTTAACACCTCTCAATATGATATTTGCTGTGGGTTTGCTGTAGATGACCTCTATCAGGTTGAGAAATGTCTCTTCTATACCAATTTTCTTAAGTGTTCTGATCATGAAGGGATGCTTTACATTATGAAAAGCTTTTTCTGCATCAATTGAGAGAATCATATAGTCTTCGTTTTTTAATTTGTTTATGTGATAAATTATACTTATAGATTTACGTATATTAAACCAGCTTTGAGACCCTTGGATAAAACTGACTTGGTCATGATGCATAATTTGTTTGATATGTTGATTGATTCTTTTTGTTAGGATCTTGTTGAGTATTTTTGCATCTATATTCATTAGTGATATTGGTCTATAATTTACTTTTCTTGTTGGGTCTTTTTCTGGTTTGGGGACTAGGGTGATGTTTGCTTCATAGAATGTGTTGGGTAGTATTTCTTCTTTTTCTACATTTTGGAACAGGTTGATTAATATAGGTACTAGTTTATCTCTAAAGGTTCGTTAGAATTCTGATAAATGTTCTGTATGTGTCCATTAACTACATTTGTTCTCAAACTGTTTTTAAGTACTTTTTTTTTTTTTTTTTTTTTGCTTAGTTTCTGCTTAGAAGATGTGTTCATCTTCTAAGGGTTGATTAGAAGAAGAAAGGGTTGGGTAAAATCTCTAACCATTGTGTTGTAGGAAGACATATTGTTTAGATCATTTCATGTTCATTTTGTGAATCAAGTAGAGGTCAGACTGGATGTGTAAATATGAATTCTTGAAATGTCTTTATGGTTTGTGATTCCCTTTACTAGTATATAGTGTCCGCCTTGTCTTTCTTTATTTTGGTTAGTTTAAATCCAATTGTACCTGCAAATAAAATTGCATGCTTTGCTTTTTTCTGATATCCATTTGCCTGGATTATTATTTTTCATCCCTGTATTGAGTCTTATTTTATCCTTTGAAGTTAGGTGTATTTTTTTTAGACCACAAATATTGGGCTTGAGCTTTGATATGTAGTCATGCAACCTATGCCTCTGTATAGGGACATTTAAGCCATTATCTTTTATGTTTTTCAAAGTTCTGGAGCTTTCCTCTCCCAATCTTGTACCATTGTGGAAGACAGGCTTTCTTCTTTGACCTTGGCAAAGATAATTACAATATGTCTAGGAGATGCTTTGTTTGAATTCAGTCATGCCAGAGTTCTGAAACTATCTACTATCTGATGTACTGTGTGTCACACAATGCTTGAGAAATTACCCAGCATAATGTCTCAGAGTAGAAGATCAGTAACTTTAAGACCATGCTCTTCTCCTTCAAGAATCCCTGTGATTCAGATGTTTGATCTTTTGAAATAGTTCCAGAAACTTCTCAGGAAATATTCTGGTTTTGTTCTTGTTTTCTTCTGCTTCTTTAAATGATTGGGTTAGTTAAAAAGTCTTAGTTTTCAATTTTTGAAAAATTTTCTTCTTCATATTCTACTCTAGTACTAAGAATTAATATTGTATTTTAGAAATCCTCAAATATCCCTTTTAATTTCTTAAGCTCTACTCAATCTTTCCTCATAATGTCTATATCTTTGGGGTCTTTGTCTTTAAATTTACTAATTTCTTCATGTGTTTGTAAATTTTGTGTCTGTCTTCTTTAGAGAAGTTTCTCTTTAAGTCCCTTGCCCACCCTTAAATGGGGTCACGTGTTCTTTTCTTGCTAATAAATTTGAGTTTTCTGTGGATTCTGGCTATTAGACCTTTATCGGAGGTATAACCTGCAAATATTTTCTCCCATTCTGTGGGCTATCTTCTTGCTTTACTCACTATGTTCTTGGCTGTGCAGAAGCTTTTTAGTTTGATCATGTCCCAGTAATGTATTTTTGATACTGCTTTATTTGTCTGGGGAGTCCTACTCATAAAATATTCACCCAGGCCAATTCCTTGAAGAGTTTTCCCTGCACTTTCTTCAAGTATTTTTATAGTTTCATGTCTTAGGTTTAAATTTTTCATCCAGTGAGAGTCTCTCTTAGTTAATGGTGAAAGGTGTGGGTCCAGTTTCAATCTTCTACAGGTTGCCAAACAGTTTATCCAGCACCATTTGTTGAATAGGGAATCTTTTCCCCACTGAGTGTTTTTAATTGGCTTGTCAAAGATCAAATAATGGTAAGTAGCTGGATCCATCTCTTCGTTCTCTATTCTGTTCCAGACATCTATTTCTCTGCTTTTGTGCCAGTACCATGCTGTTTTGATCACTATTGATTTATAGTAGAGTCTCAGGTGTGAGAAATGCAAATAAAAACTACTTTGAGATATCACCTAACCCCAGTAAGAATAGCCCACATAACAAAATACCAAAACCAGAAAAGGTGCGTGGATGTGGAGAAAAGGGCACACTTCTGCACTGCTGCTGGGAATGCTCACTAATACATCCCTTCTGGAAGGATGTTTGGAGAATACTTAGAGATCTAAAAATAGACCTGCCATTCGATCCTATAATTCCTCTACTAGGTTTATACCCAGAAGACCAAAATTCACAATATAACAAAGATATCTGTACTGGAATGTTTATTGTAGCCCAATTCATAATTGCTAAGTCATGGAAGAATCCCAAGTGCCCATCGACCCACAAATGGAGTAGCAAATTGTTGTACAAGTATGCCATGGAATACTATGCAGCCTTAAAGAAAGATGGAGACTTTTCCTCTTTCATGTTTACATGGATGGAGCTGGAACATATTCTCCTTAGCAAGGTATCCCAGGAATGGAAGAAAAAGTATCTAATGTACTCAGTCCTACTATGAAGCTAAACTATAGCTTTCACATGAAGGCTATAACCCAACTATACCACAAGACTATGGGGAAAGGACCAAGGAAGGGGAAGGGAGGGGGGAGGTTTGGGTGGAGGGAGAGTAATGGGTCGGGCCACAACTATGGTGCATATTTTTATCTATAAGAAAATAAAAAAAAATAAAATAATAAAAATAAAATAAAATAAAATAAAATAAAATAAAATAAAATAAAATAAAATAAAATAAAATAAAATAAAATAAAATAAAATAAAATAAAATAAAATAAAATAATAAAATAGAAAAATAAATAAATAAATTTACTAATTTCTTGAGACAATTTTTGAACTACTTCCATTGATTTCTATTTCTATCTTGTCAATTCCAATCATCTCATCACCCATATTCTGAGTTCTCTTCCTGACATTTCAGTAATTTTTCTGTGCATAATATTTTCTGCTGTATGTCCCTTGTAATCTCTTGGAGGAGTTGATCTGCTCTGAATTTTTTATGTTGCCATAATTCTTCTGTCACCTCAATTTCATGAATATGTTTAGCTTTTATGACAACATATTAGTTATACATTTTTAGTTGAAATGATAGGCTGTCCCTGAATAATTTTTGAGAGATAATCTAATTTGGGACACTGAGAAAACACTGTTCAGACCTTCTGGCAACTAAAACTGGTAGGGTGAGGGCAGATTGGGAATCTCATCATAGAAATCAACTGTTCTTATACAAAACAATTAAATAAACACAAAATCTGTTAAGTTTATTTGGTAATTAGTTACACATGTAAACAGTATTTTTGGTACTAAACAGAAGATAAAATTATTTTTAAACTGTATAATAAAGATTTAATAAGTACTGTGAAAGGACAATAGAAATCATCAATTGTAGCATAACCAATAGTAATATGTAAGTAATAATATGCTTAAATAACTGCTAAAGAAAATTTAAAGTATAATTACTTTAGCAGAGTTCAAATTTTTTTTTTCTTTATTTGAGGCTGACCCTCACTTTGTCATTCTTGGTAGAGTGCCGTGGCATGACAGCAACGTCAAACACTTGGACCCAAACTATTCTGTTGCCTTATCTGGTCTAATAGCTGAAACTATAAGTGCCTGCCACAATGCTTGGCTATATTCCTTTTGTTTAGCAGGCCTGGGTGAGTGCTAAACCACCAGCCCTGGAGCATATGGCTGGGGACCTAAGGACAGAGCAATAGAAACCCCCAAATTTCAGGTTTTGATAAGAAGAAAGCATTTTCAATGGAGCCAAAGGACTTACATTTACATAATTAGTTCTATCAATACTGAATTTATTGTACTAAAAAATTAAGTCTGGCCATAATTAGGTCTCATACATTAAAGTGAGAGATTGCTAATTTATAGTTTGTGTTTTGGGAAAAAATATATTCACAAATATTACTTGGTGCAGACATCTAAAAATACTCAAAAGTTATCGTTATTTATCAATTACTTAATAAATTGAATTGGAAAATACGCGCACTTTCCAAGAGCACAAGTAAATTAAAAGAATAATTTTTATAAGTAATCAAACCAAGAAGCCAGTTTTCCTGCAGAAAATTTACAATAATGTGGACCTCAAGGCTTTGGGGATTGTTCAAGTTATCCTTTTTGACTAAACAAAGAAAATTATAAGAAATTTACAAGGAAAAAATAAATAATTTACATTTGTGATAAATGAACTTATCCCAAATGTAATTTTTTTCAAATTGCAAACCAAATTATTTTAAAATTGTAATTTCTTATGGACTATGAAGCAAGGTGAGAAGATCATCTCTAGAGCCTGTATAATATAGAAAACAGAAAAATAAAGAATGCTGAGAAAAATTAGTGTTCATGCTATAATTGGATACCTAACTAAAATGTCTTTACAAAATAAGGGCATCATTTTATTTTTGGAAGTAAAAAATAAATGAATAATGTAAGACACTGATAAATTTTATTACCAATAGGAGCTTCTTTAGATAGAAAAGTTTTCTGATATAAAATTTAGGGAGGCAAAATACAATATAACAAACTTCTTTCTTATCTTTTCATGGTGAGAAGATATATATTTAGAATTAGCCAGCTGGAATTGGTTTAATGATATTAATTTTCTTGGCAACATACAAAATATCATAATCAGAAGCCAGTGGAACCTATGGCTTCTTCTCACCATCAGGCCTGATCAGGGTGTCGACCTTGGTCAGTTTTTTCACATTCTGTTTGATCTGGTACTTGTTGGATTTGACATCCACAATAAACACAAGTGTGTTGTTGTCTTCTGTCTTCTTCATGGCAGACACAGTAGTCAGGGAGAACTTGATGGAATAGTGGTCATGCCAGCTTGTCTTCTGGAGACTCTCTTCCAAGGATATTTGGCTGTCTCCACAGCCTCAGAGTCTTTGCCGCTAGAAAGTGGATAATATATATAAAATCTGTGGCAAAATACACTACTTTACACTGATATTGTTCTCTGTCTCTTCTGGTCCTGTACGTAAAGAACTCATCAAAACCCTAGACCATAGCACATGTTGTGTAGTCTTCCTTCCTTTTCTACCTTTTGTAACAGGTTGAGTACTAATTCCTCTTTAAAGGTTTGGTAGAATTCTGATGTAAGTCACAGGTTTATGCCCATGAACATACACACCATACAAAGAAACATGGATGTACTTTCTCAGAAGCAGAAAGACAACATATTTGAAAACTACATTGCAG
>CAUYPK010104384.1:0-12451 GCA_963574355.1 Loris lydekkerianus | reverse complement strand
GAATGTAAATGTCTTAGCACAATAACTAAAAAAAACGCCAGGAAGGCTATGTCAACCAGTGTGATGAAAATGTGTCAAACAGTTTATGAAGCTAGTGTATGATGCCCCATGATCATATCAATGTACACAGCTATGATTTAAATAAAAAAAAAAGAATATAAAATGAAAAGAAAGGAAATTACTCTCATTAGAGGTACTTCAAATATCATTGAAATGGGGCTTGCAAGCAGGTGACACAGTACAGATAAAGGCAAGGTCTGTTACTATACAGAGGGCAGTGGGGAGCAGCGGGAGCAATACTCCTGCAGGCACACTGGAAGGCTGCCTTGGGTGGCTGGGGGGTTCTACCCGAGGATCAGAGCAGGAATTGGAAGCCCCACGGAGAGAACAGCAGGAGGATCCCAGGACTCCATTGTAGTACCTGGGAAAATGTAAACTCAAGCTTTGTTTCCTTTTATCTTAAATTTCTTGAGGAAAACCACAGGTGCCTTCAAGGAAACAGATGGAAGTTGTAATCTGTTTTGTGTAACCAAAGCATTAGGCAGCATTTGTGTGGCATTAGGAAACTTTCTTCCTCTTTGCCTTGTGGTCTTCTCGCTGGATAAAACCTCCAGGATTCCTCATCCCTCATGCAGTTTGGGCTCTCAAGGATCCCTGAGTTTTTTCCTCCTCCATGTCTCATTGGCAACTGCACCCTGCGGGCACCTTGGGGCTTGCCAGGTAGAGTTGAGTGGCGTCCAGCCCGGCTGTATCTCCTTTACAGGTTTCTTTACAGAATCTCTGGACAATGGGAGAGGTGGAGGTAGACAGGGAGGAGAAAGAACTTGGGGTGGGTGTCAGCCAACCACGGGGCATTGCAATGATTCCACTTGGGCTGGAAAGTATGGCATCACAAGGTGCCTGGCAAAAGAGCCTGCTCTTCATGAGGTCTGGCTAATATCAGGAATTAGTGCCTCAAACACTGCAGGTGTGGATCAATCTCTTTCAGTCCCAGTAAATGGGGCTGTAACTGCCGTTGACAGCCTTAAAGCTGCACAGTGCTCACGCCCCAGGGCAGACAATGATGTGGGGGGAGTTGCTGATTTTAGGATAGAAAATTACAATGCTTATATAGTAAACAGCACCTGGAAGTTTACTAATGATTTTTACAATTAACAGCAGCAGTGTGGTCTGATTATTCATGTGTGCTTTCTGTGAAAGAAAAGAAAGGAAACAGATGTTGAAAAAAGTCACATGGCGTGGATTTGATCAGGAGCGGGGACGCAGTCGGGAAAGAAGGAAGGACGGGTAGGAGAGGAGGGAAGGACAGAGTGTGATGTAGAGATTGCTCATGGTTTTCTCCTTCTGGCTATAATGTGTAATCTCCCTCTTCCAAGTCTTGAAATTAACCTTCAGATAAGTGGGATCTCATACTAACTCATTTTTACAACTAGCATATTAAGTTCCTACATATTTTGCGTTGGTGGGCAATTTTATAGGTGCATTAAGAATCCTATAGAAACATATATGATTGGGCATTTTTTCTACTTCCATACTGAATATTGGGTTGTTCTGATGAACATGCAGGACTGTAGCCGAATTTTTTTTTTTTTTTTTTTTTTAGCCAATTTCTTCTAAATCCCACCTGGGTGGCTCTTGGCTGATTTCAGAGGGCCCTAGTTTTTCAACCATGAAACAATCTGGATTCTATCTTAAAGCTTGGTGACTGATTCACTTTTCTTTACCCATTATTGATGTTTTTTAATTCCTCGCTTAACTCATGATAAATTCCAATTCCTTTGTCTACTATTGAACGTGCTTATTTTTTATAATCCAAAGATGATGCAGCATTGTTAAGCAATTTTTCAAAAAATTAAATATTCTCTTATCTCAACAAATACATGCAACAGATAATTTTATTTTTTCATATTTTATCCTGACAGTTTTTGACTATACAAAGAATCGTTTTAAATCATAGAGAAAATGTTATTTTATGTTTTTCTTTTCCTCTCAAATTTAAAAACACATGGAAAAACCTTTCCTATATCCATGTATACCAGATTTATTTTTAGTAGTTGAAACATCTTATACACATATTTTTCATGTATAGTAGATAAGAAATTATTGATGGGAATTTTGTATTATTTTAGTTAACACTGTAATAAATGCATTTGAGTAGAGGAGTTTTTTTTTGTTGTTGTTGTTGTTGTTTGTTTGTTTTTGAGACAGAGTCTCACTCTATCGCCCTGGAATAGAGTGTCGTGGCATCATAGCTCGCAGCAACCTCAAACTCCCGGGCTCAAGGGATCCCCTCGGCTCTGCTTCCCGAGTAGCAAGCACTACAGTTGTGCACAACACCTTGGCCAGTTTTTCTATTCTAGTAGAGTTGTGATCTCGCTCTTGTTTAGGCTGGTCTTAAATTCCTGAGCTCAAGCAATCCACCCACCTGAGCCTTCCAGACTGCTGTAATTACAGGTGTGAACCACTGCACCCAGACCTCTAAGGGTAGAATTTTGGTGAAGTTAATTTTTTCCTTAGGGAGGATTCCAAATGATGGCATCTCCTGGTCACAGGAAAAGAGCTCCCATGAAGAGGGTGTTGGTTTCTTGTTCCTCTGTTAGGCTGGAAAGTGTCCTCAGGTGTTGGTCTGCACTAAATCCACTAACACATTTAAGGAAGCTATTGTAAGATTGATTCCAAAACTGCACAAAGATATTACAACATTAATTTTATTTATATAAAGATCTAAAATCCAAACAAATATTAATTTTCTAATTCTGTGAGAGCATTGGTGCATGTTTGATCCTGATCAGATAATATTCATAGAAGTGCAAGGAAGGCTGAGAACTAAAGATGACAGTTATGTAATTCATCACATAATCGAAAATAGGCAAAATTCTGCATTATCTTAGTAGAAGTGGATGCACAGAAAAGCGTAAGATGAACTTCAAGTCCAATTTATTATTTAAAAATTAATACTATTATAAATTTAGAAATGGAAGATAACCTTTTTTAGTTTTTTGGAAGTTATTTATTAAAGCCCTACGTCTCCTATTATATTCAATGGAGAAACTTCAGTCTCATTCTCCCATTGTATGCGTGAAGGCTCGACATTGGTTCTGTGAATGACAGTCGATGAATACGTCAGTTCCTTCAGAAAAGAGAATAAAATGCATGTATAGATGAGAAAAGAAGGAAAATTGGCCTTATTCGCAGATAATATTATCATTTCAACAGAAATTATCAAGAGGGGCTGTTTAATTCATGACTTCATCAATCCCTGGATGAGCCACGTCCACCATCATGAGGTTTTGCGAAATTCCCCCAGAGATGATCAATGCAGAAAAGGTGTCAGCATCCCCCACACCAACTAGCAGTCGGTGATCAGAAAATCTTAGACAAAACAGCCGTGGAAATATCATATAAATAGCAACCAAGAGGTGGTGTTCAAAAATAATTAAAACAATAATGTAGAAGACAATGATTAAGAAAAACCAAACTCTATTATCTAAACAATTGTATAATAATTCTAAGGCAGAAAAGGAGCCCTGGGCCAGAGTTCCCTGATGAGATGACGTGATGTTCACTTGTATTCTGGCCCCTCTTGTTTCTGAGGAGAAATCAGGCATCGGTCTTACTGAGGGAGCTCCTAGGTGATGAATTTTCTGGAGGGCTTTGACCCGGTCATGTCTCCACGGATGGCTGCCAGGGTGCTGATTTTCATCATGATCGAGGGATGTTGGTTTTTAAGCCTCTTGGGGAGCTGGAGAAAGAAGGCAGACAAAACTTCTTGTTCTTACTGAGATTCTGATGCTTTTCTTGAATAAATGCTCCTGGTCTGCTTCATACCTCTGGTTCATTCCTGCATCCTAAAAAGGATGACTCTGAAAACCTCTGCCCGGAGGCTTGTTGCCTTCCTAAAGAAGGGAATTCTCCAAAGTCCTCAGTTTGCTGTTTCTGCTGCTGCCACCCCTTGGCTAAGTTACTTTTATAACTAATCAGTTTCATTCAACTCTATCAACTGAACACAATTCTAAGCAAATTCTCAGTGGCAGGTTTTTGGAAGGTTGGCAAAATGATTTGAAACACATTCAATAGTTAAGAAACTTGGGGAACAAGGAGAGGGGATACGGGAATAGCATGTTTGCAAATAATTGTATAAAAATAAAAACAGTATTTTTGGACAGAAGTTGACAGGCAGAGGCCAGGAACAGACCTAGAACCCTGCAAACTTGGCATGTAATGGAGGTGGCAGTCCGAATCCGTCGTGAAGGATACAGTTAGTCAATATGTTGGGAAATCTGGGTCACTGAAATTTAAATATTGAAGGTGGGTTTCTAACTCACAATATTACAAAATAAACTCTGAATGTGATGAAAGCCTATATGTGCAATGTAAAGGTTTAAAGCTCATAAACATGAGGAATAACATTGTTGGGATGAGGAAAGACCATCAGTAGGGTTTTAAAAGCCCCAAACACTCCCAAAGGGAGGGAGCATTAAGAGATGTGACCACACCAAAAGTAAAGATGTGCATTTAACCAAGAACGTCAGAAACAAACCTGGAAGAAGGGATAGCGAGGAAAGACACTTATATAATCTGAATTGTGCAGATGATTCACATCTAGAATATGTAGGAGCTTGTGCAACTCAAGGAGGGAAGGAAAACACTCTGGGAAGACCGGACAGAGTATGTAATGTCCATTTAGAGGCCTGGGAGCAGGAGTGCATACAAGTGTATGAAAGAAACTCATGACTCACTAACATTTGAAGAATGCTGGTTTTAAAAAGAACATGGGATCATTCTTCATCGTTTTTTGTGAGGTCAGGTATGATGCATTCCAATAACATGACATGCTATTCAGTCATCTGAATATAGAAAGATCTGGAAAAAATTTGACATTATACTAAAAACTTAACACAATTAATTTATAGTTAAGGTAATCATAAATGTCAGTCTGACAAGGGGAGTCCCATTTTTTGCCTATTATTACTCGTTGACCCTTTCCATCTCAAACGTGTCTTATTGGAAAATGAATTATGTGGTCATTTTACTTATTGTACAATACCTTTAACTGAAACTAAAGACCATAAGACCTCAGTGTGCATTTTTCAAAGAATATATTGGCTTTATGTGCATGAGATACAAAGATAAACAAATGAACATCAAGTTTACCTTGAAGGTTGAGGGAAGAGGCAGGGAACAATGAAAAATAATGTAAGGAATCCAGGACTTGGAGCTTAGGATAAAATCAAGCATTTCCTATGACCCCTGCTTTCCTCAGTAAGCAGCTAGTTTCCCAATCGTGGAAGGGCCACCCACGCTTTCCTGGATAAACCCGGGGAAAGCGATACTTGGAAAGGATGCAACCGAGTTCTTCCAGAGCAGTCAAACTAATCCTTTTGTCGTGATGTAGCGTGTGTCCAGGACACACCAATCTCGGAAGTTAATAAGAAATCTCAGCTGTATAAACCAAAGTTACAAAATTTTAAATTCAGGAAATCTCATTTTACCCTAAACAAATAAGAAAAGGCTTCTAACTAGGTTCTACTGTAACCAGACCCTTTTGCCTTCTTAGATTCACAAAGTCCGGCTGAAGGATGGTCCCTGGGACCTCACTCGGCCTTGGGCCTCTGCGTCACTCCCTAAGAGGCTATGACACCACAAGGAAAAGAATCTGGAGCAGGCGTTCCTAAGACCTCATGGAAAGGTAAAGTTCTTAGAGGTATCAACTTCAGATGAAAGGGCATATAGAAAGGCCACTCTTAAGGCTCTGGAGAAGGAGTTTCAGCAAGAGCAGTTTTCCTATGAGATGGGATATTCATTTTTCCTTGATTTTATACAGCATGAAGGTGATTTTATTCCTTAACTCATTTTATTCTCACAACAACCCTATGAGTTTAGTAGAATTATCATTCCCACCCTTGTAGGAGAGTTGGTACATAAAGCCTTATCTCTTCACATCAAAATCCATGCTCTTAATCATTACATCATAATGTTTTATTCATCATGATTTGGTCAGGAATACATAAGCATATCTTATGTTTCAAGTAAGGGGAAGATCAGGCAAAAGCCTTTTGTTAAAAAAAAATGAAGAAGCACAATTTCCAAGCATGGCAGGGGCGACCCTGTGTCTCCCACATCACGCCTTTTGCTGAGAGTCCAGGAAAACTGCACTCCCAGCCACCCCTGAAGTGAGGTTGGGGCCGTACGACTAAGTTCTCACCCATGAAATGTAGGGGGAGTGATGTCCACCAGCCTCCCTTTCGCCCTCTCTCTTCCTGCCACTGAGCAGTTGGAGTCCAGATTTTCAGGATTCCATGGCTGCAGGATGGAGGAAAGCCTCTAGTGTGCAAATAAAACTTTTTTTGGGTTAAGACATGCAGATTTGGTGGTTGTTGTAACAGCTAGCTGGTGTTACTTGCCCTTCCATTTACAGGGACACCAAGACACTGGTGTGTTTCATCTTGCTTAAGAATTTCCTCAACTTCCCACAAAGAGGAGAAAAGATCAACACAAGGTGATATTAACAGTTCCTGACTTGTCTGTAAACTTGCTGTGGGCAGGATTTAGTAAGGCTTCATTTCGTGTCCTTCCTTCCTTCTAGTGTAGGATGTACACATCCAGAGTGCCCAGCAAAGGAGTCTAGTGGACTCAGGAATGACTCAATGTGTCATAGTTTCAATATACACTTACCCCATGCAGCCTAACATGGTTCTAGCACCTGAATGGTAAAGAGGACTTACCTTGTTTGGCAATAATAATAAGCACAAACAGGGGAACTAAGATCTCATTTGTACACATGATAGAAATTTATTTGACTTTTGTTATGGTTACAGTTTCTCTTTTTGATTACCTCAAAGATGAGGAACCTTTTGTGCCAATCAGAATCAGCGAGACCTCCGCACATGGGGGGCTCTGACTGCCGGCCACACTCCCCTGATCTGAGATGCTCGCACTCAGCGTTGCTCAAAGGTTCCCTCAGCACTAAGGTCTCATTATCCCACAGAAGCAAAGAAAGCCTGGATGTCCCTGCCACCTCTAAGATGGGCTTTGAAGAGGAGTAACTTTGATTAGTTTCATATGTGGTCTTGTATTTTATAACTTGATTAGTGTGTGGATTTAAAACCATTAATATCATTTCCTAAAGTTAACTTCTTTGTGTTTCTCCCTTGCAGCCAGCATAATGTTTGCAACCACACATGGAACCACTATGGATGATGACTTGTATCCTTGAGAATTTGTACTCCTCAAAATTATGAGCCCAGAAGGGAAAAGGACTCAGAACCCTTCTTCTTGCAGACATCTTGTGGTGCCTCTCAAGCCGGGAGCTGCACGCTCTACCTGCTCAGCTGAGAATCCCGCTTTCTTCCAATCTCTATGTTTGGGGCACTTCTCTCCCTAAAGCTTGACTTTGAGAAAGGGCACAGGCTCTTGTTGCTCCAAGGACGGGTCCATGGGCCTTTGTGTAAAGATTGAAGCTCAGGGTTTAAGGGCAATAAGTCTGGACCTGAATTATGTTTCTGTCACCCTAGCTGTGTGGCTTTTGAACATTAATCTTTTCTTAGACGTTCAGCACTTGCTTTCTCGTCTTTAAAAGCAACAACAAAACAGTACCCAAAATAGTGCTCTGTAGAGAGCCTGCTGTCTCTGCCCCACCAGCCTCTCACATGAGCGTGGCTATGCTACGGGAAGTTACACTGTGTGCCATGCTGTGTGCAAGTTGTTTAACATAACTTTCACTGCACAGTAAGGAGATTCGTGCTTTTATTATTCAGAATGTGGATAAGAAAACTGAAGGCAGAGAGGGAATGAGAAACCCAGCCAGCAGGCAGTCAAGCCAAGGTTTGAACACAGGGAACTGCAGCCTAGAACGCGGGCTCCCCTTCGTCTGGTAGATCGTCTTTGACATCTGTTCTCCTCTATTTTCTCTGGACACAATTATTGGACACTGAAGAGCAGGAGAGACAGAGAAAAAGAACAAAAAGCCAAAACACTCACTGCTCTCGGTGCGAGAGCCACATGTCTGAGCGTGGCCCTGCTCTGTCCTCTAATCTTCTGAGCATGGACACCAGCCTGGCAGTGAGGATGAGATTCACGCCATGCTCAGCTCTGGGAGTGCACAAGTCAGGGGCCCCAACATGGCTCCATCTCTGCAGGGCTATGAGGTGTCCCCATATCACATGCCTGGACCCTACCCAGGTCCTCTCGGAGGTCTGTGTTCCTTTTGTGATCCCCTGCCACTTCCCTCTTGGATGTAACCAAGTGTACCACTGGGAAACTAGTGACATAGGGCAGAATTTGATTATACTGCGATTCAGGGGTGACATCACTTCCTCTTGACACCAACGGATAGATCCATACCCAAAGGACAAGATAGCAGAGGAGGGCTCCTTTCTGCAGAAGTGCCAAGCCCTGCCAGGGGCCGAGTCCAGCATCAGCCTCTCCTGGGAAGTAACGTTTTATTAGGACACAGACATGCTCATTCATTTACACATCTCTGGTGGCTGAGTCCATGCTGCAGTGGCAGGCCTCAGGAACTGTGACAGAGACCGTGTGTCCCACAAAGCCAAGAAACCAGGGAGGTCTCGGCACTCTCAGTGACCAACAGGATGAAGTCAAAAGGACACCAGAAATGCAGGGACGTGAGAGAAGGAAAAAGGGCATGAAGAGTAACTGAATATGTAAAAACTCACGAGTCCACAGTAGTAGTGCACAATTAATGAGAGAGAGAGGGCAGGGGCAGAGAGGGGTTGTGGGACCAAGTTCTTTGGAGAAGATTGGTAGCAAGGGCATGAGTGACAGAATTAGGAGGTGACTGTTCTCATTAGCTCTGCTGCTACGCACATAAATAAATAAATAATGAAAGTATCGCCAAGACTGTGATTACTGCATTAGCCTGTAATTATTATATGTGAAAATATTACACTGCCCAGAGCAAGAAGCTCTAGACAGGAATCAAGTTAAAAACAGCCCACTCAGGCTCTCAAGCCTGCTGGGCAGCTGAGCCTCTTCTGCGGAAGGTGGCTGAGGTCCCAGCGCTTCCCAGCTGGTTCCCTCAGGTGTTTCTGGTGTCCAGATGATGTTTCCCAGGCTGCCTTGGGCTTGCTGAGGCCAGGATAGGCCAGGGCTGAGCCACCCCCATAGGTGACGGTCCTTTTTTGCAAGATACGGCACTGTTTCATTTTTCTCACTTTGTGCCTTTTGTCACAGAGCTGCTAATTCAACAACTTCCCTCAGGCTGACATGTGGTGACCCACGTGGACTGGCCTCCTCCCTCACAGTTTGCCTCCTTCTTTGGGCCTCTCTCGTCTCTCGGACTTGATGCAGATTCACCACAGTTGTCACTGTCTGGACCCACATCTTCCTGACGGCCACGGGGCTGTGGTGTGCAGCAGATGCTGCAGTCAGCTTCCTTACGTTTGCCACTGATTGGCTGTGATGACGAGTTAGATCCTCTGCCTGTGCCTCAGTTTACCCATCTGTAAAATGAGACCAATCACACTTCTTTAGCTCATTGGAGTGGCTCTTACTAAGTACCACAAACTGCCAGGAATCTATGGCCCAGAAGTTCTGCGTGCTGGAGTCCTGGTAAAGGGGGGGCAGCAGGTTGGCTTGCTGAGAGGGCTTAGGGAGGGTCTGCTCGGGGGCTGTGGCTTGCAGACGGCCCTCTCTTCCACCCCTGTCTCTCCAAATGGTTGTCCTTTTGTGCCTGTTCGCGAATCTCCTCTTATAAAGACCCCAGTCGTACTGGTTAGGGCACATCGCACTGCCGTCATTTCATTTTGATCACGACTGTGAAGATCCTCACGCTCTGAGGGGTGTGTGGGACCTCTTCCTCTTTGATGTAACCAGCAGACAGATGGAGGCGGGGACTCCATCAACCCACAACACACACCATCTCTATTGTCATCTCAAGCGGAGATGGAATGACGCATGCACCTTAGGTCAGAGCCTGATTTATGGGAAGCCCTGAGTGTTACTGCTAATAAATTGGCTCTCTGCTTGATGCTCCTGGAGGAGAGATTTTATCACCCCAATCTTTTCCCCCAGGCCATTTCTGAACCTTTCACTGTCCTTAGAGCTCTCTCAAGAAACCCTTGACTTCTCAGCTGTAAATCCAGAAATGTGAGGTGGAGGGTGAGAGCTCATCTGAGAACAAGCTGCCTCTGGAGAGGGCCTCTAGGCACAGGGACCAGGCAGCTGGGGATGGTGTTAGGAATTTGCCAAGTGCTTCCTCCAGACACTCAGGTCCCACCTGCTCCTCACAGGCAGAATCCCCTTCCTTCCCCAGGGCCCTTCCTCCCCATTTGCTCTTGGAGCAGGAGGCCCTGTCTGGCTTCTGCCGGGCAGCTGTGACTTGTGTGCCTGTAAACCAAGTTTCCAGTTTTCCTTTAAGAAGGGAATCTAGATCTGCCCCTGTGGGTGTGCCTGTCACTGGTCTATCCTGGTTACAAGCACATCAGACACTTTCTGGACACCTACTGGCCAGGCTCCCCTAGCACTAGGCTTGGAATATCACAGGGGGCCAAGCCTGGCCCCTGTCCTCAGGGAGCTCATAGTCAGTGGTGGCGTTACATGGACATCTGAGACTGCCCTTCACCCCAGGACAACACTCCTGTCCTGCAGGTCCACCCTTTCACCATTGTCACTTCCCTGACCCTCCCCTAAATGCCTCTCACCCAGGGTGTCAGCCCTCACCTGCCTTCCCATCTCTTGCACCCTTGAACTCAAGAATCAGGGGCAGGGCTTCCTGTCCTGATGCAGCCCCACTTTCCTGTGACCCTTGTCAATGGTGATGGAAGGTTCCCACACTGACAAGCTCTGAATGCCCCTGCCCTGTGCCCTGTGCAGGGAGGGCTCTTACACCATGGCACGGGCCATGGAAGGAAGGAGCTTCAGAAGCACATGTGTAGCCACTGTACCTTACACTTAGGGCTCCCTTTTGGTCCCAGCCCTTGGGAGCGCGAAGGCCTGCCTGCTGCCTCTGCAGCCTGGCAGCACTGCAGCTGCACAGGGCACCGCACTTTCAGGGAGGTCTCCCTGCCTCTGCCGTGGATGCTCCGTGCACAGACGGGAACCACGTGCTTCTTTCTGTGGTTTCTGACATCACTTCTCGAAGCAACCGGATGATCTGGGCTGGATGTAGTGGTGATATTTTACCCATGCAAATAAGAATGATGGGAAATGAGGCTTTGGAAATTGCATTTCATCAGGCCCCGTGATTTCAGTAAAAAGGAGAATGCGCCGGGACGTCAGAAGTTCCACCTGAGCCTCTCAATTCACCTCCAGGACATATGAAGCCCTTCCTCTCTCTGAGATGCCTATGGGCTAAGATACAAAGGGATTTAATATGTGGACCTCACCCTCCTAGGGAATAGGGATAACAGAACCTTTGAAACACTGCAGTTCAACAAACAAATTGCTTAATCAAGTTTCCGACTGGACTCTGGGCCACGGCTTCTGTTCTTTCTGAAGTCTAGCCCGACTTAAGCTGTCTGCAACATGATTTCACCAAAATTTTTAAATTTATTATTCTTATTATTATTGTGCTTTTCACATAAGTCTACAAGGAAACAGAAGAAAGGTTGGGTCCCCGTGCAGACTTTCAGAGGCAAAAGGATGCATTTGTACCCAGCCCCAGTGATGCCAGCGTGCTTCTCTCCCTGTGATGCAAAGGAAGGAGAATAATACGCCACAAAAATGCATTTGTATTCTTCTTTGGAATGGTGTTTTCAAATTCTTCACTTGAGAAAGAGTGTATTGTTATACTATTTCCCCTCTCATAAAAGTTTTATTGTCTTGTTAAAATAATTATATTGTTACATTAGGAAGACCAAACACTAATCTTAAACAGAAGCATAAGGACTGTTGCATTTATATGTAACACAATAGTGCTTGAAATCAATTATATAACGTTCTAGTGGCATTCTTCTACCTTCTGTGGAGTTTCCACTGCTGTTCTTAAATGCACATACACACACACACATGCACACATGTATAAGCATGCACGCCTCTGCACACCCTATGTACACACACACATGTATAAGCACGCACGCCTCTGCACACTTATGTACACACACATGCACACATGTATAAGCACGCACACCCTATGTACACACACACATGTATAAGCATGCATGCCTCCGCACACCCTATGTACACACACACATGCACACATGTATAAGCACGCACGCCTCTGCACACCCTATGTTCACACACATATGCACACATGCACATGCACATACATACACAAACACCAGCAAAAGAAAGAATCTACCTCTGTTTTCCAATTCCCCCAAATCTCTTCACCAGTGATTCTTTTTTTTTCTTTTTTTTTTTTTAATTAAATCATAGCTGTGTACATTAATGCGATCATGGGGCACCATACACTGGTTTTATAGACTGTTTGACACATTTTCATCACACTAGTTAACATAGCCTTCCTGGAATTTTCTTAGTTATTGCGTTG